>JANJXV010000343.1:320000-337500 GCA_024803745.1 Megascapheus bottae
CCTAACCCTAACCCTAAGCCTAACTCTAACCCTAACCCTAACCCTAACCCTAACACATACCCTTACCCTAACCCTAACCCTAACCCTAACCGTAACCGTAACCCTAACCCTAACCCTAACCCTTACGCTAACCCTAGGCCTAACACTAACCCTTACCCTTACCCTAACCCTAACCCTAACCTTAATACCAACATTAAATCTAACCCTAACCCTAACTCTAACCATTACCCTTACCCTAAACCTAACCCTAAACGTAACTCGTAACCCAACCCTAACCCTAATCCTAACCCTAACCGTTAACTTACCTTAACCCTAACCCAAACCTCACCCTAACCCTAAACTTAACCCTATCCCTTACAATTACCCTAACCCTAACATTAACCCTAACCTAACCCTAACACTAACCATACCCTTACTCTAACCCTACCCCTAACACTAACCCTAACCCTAATCCTTACCCGAACCCGAACCCTAACCCTAACCCGTACCCTTTCCCTAACCCTAACCCTAACCCCTACCCTTACCCTAAACCTAACCCTAAACCGAACCCTAACCCAAACCATAACACTAACACTAACCCTAACCTTAACCCTAATCCTAAACATAACCCTAACCCTTACCCTTACAATAACCTTAACGCTAAACCTAACCCTAACCTAACCCTAACCCTTACCCTTAGCCTAACCCTAACCCTAACCCCTAACCCTAACCCTAACCCTTACCCTTACCCAAACCCTAACTCTAACTCTAACCCTAACCGTAACACTTACCCTAACCCTAACCCTAATCCTAACCCTTAATCTTACCCTAAACCTAACCCTAACCTTAACCTCAACTCTAAACCTAACCCTAATCCTAACCCTTATCCTAACACTTACCCTAACCCAAACACCAACCCTAACCCTTACCCTAACCCTAACCCTAACCCTAACAGTTACACTTACCCTAACCCTAACCTAACCCTTAACCTAAACCTCACCCTAACCCTAACCACTAAACCTAAACCTTAACCCAACCCTAACCCTAACCCTAACCCTAAGCCTAACTCTAACCCTAACCCTAACCCTAACCCTAACACATACCCTTACCCTAACCCTAACCCTAACCCTAACCGTAACCGTAACTCTAACCCTAACCCTAACCCTTACGCTAACCCTAGGCCTAACACTAACCCTTACCCTTACCCTAACCCTAACCCTAACCTTAATACCAACATTAAATCTAACCCTAACCCTAACTCTAACCATTACCCTTACCCTAAACCTAACCCTAAACGTAACTCGTAACCCAACCCTAACCCTAATCCTAACCCTAACCGTTAACTTACCTTAACCCTAACCCAAACCTCACCCTAACCCTAAACTTAACCCTATCCCTTACAATTACCCTAACCCTAACAATAACCCTAACCTAACCCTAACACTAACCATACCCTTACTCTAACCCTACCCCTAACACTAACCCTAACCCTAATCCTTACCCGAACCCGAACCCTAACCCTAACCCGTACCCTTTCCCTAACCCTAACCCTAACCCCTACCCTTACCCTAAACCTAACCCTAAACCGAACCCTAACCCAAACCATAACACTAACACTAACCCTAACCTTAACCCTAATCCTAAACATAACCCTAACCCTTACCCTTACAATAACCTTAACGCTAAACCTAACCCTAACCTAACCCTAACCCTTACCCTTAGCCTAACCCTAACCCTAACCCCTAACCCTAACCCTAACCCTTACCCTTACCCAAACCCTAACTCTAACTCTAACCCTAACCGTAACACTTACCCTAACCCTAACCCTAATCCTAACCCTTAATCTTACCCTAAACCTAACCCTAACCTTAACCTCAACTCTAAACCTAACCCTAATCCTAACCCTTATCCTAACACTTACCCTAACCCAAACACCAACCCTAACCCTTACCCTAACCCTAACCCTAACCCTAACAGTTACACTTACCCTAACCCTAACCTAACCCTTAACCTAAACCTCACCCTAACCCTAACCACTAAACCTAAACCTTAACCCAACCCTAACCCTAACCCTAACCCTAAGCCTAACTCTAACCCTAACCCTAACCCTAACCCTAACACATACCCTTACCCTAACCCTAACCCTAACCCTAACCGTAACCGTAACCCTAACCCTAACCCTAACCCTTACGCTAACCCTAGGCCTAACACTAACCCTTACCCTTACCCTAACCCTAACCCTAACCTTAATACCAACATTAAATCTAACCCTAACCCTAACTCTAACCATTACCCTTACCCTAAACCTAACCCTAAACGTAACTCGTAACCCAACCCTAACCCTAATCCTAACCCTAACCGTTAACTTACCTTAACCCTAACCCAAACCTCACCCTAACCCTAAACTTAACCCTATCCCTTACAATTACCCTAACCCTAACATTAACCCTAACCTAACCCTAACACTAACCATACCCTTACTCTAACCCTACCCCTAACACTAACCCTAACCCTAATCCTTACCCGAACCCGAACCCTAACCCTAACCCGTACCCTTTCCCTAACCCTAACCCTAACCCCTACCCTTACCCTAAACCTAACCCTAAACCGAACCCTAACCCAAACCATAACACTAACACTAACCCTAACCTTAACCCTAATCCTAAACATAACCCTAACCCTTACCCTTACCCAAACCCTAACTCTAACTCTAACCCTAACCGTAACACTTACCCTAACCCTAACCCTAATCCTAACCCTTAATCTTACCCTAAACCTAACCCTAACCTTAACCTCAACTCTAAACCTAACCCTAATCCTAACCCTTATCCTAACACTTACCCTAACCCAAACACCAACCCTAACCCTTACCCTAACCCAAACCCTAACCCTAACAGTTACACTTACCCTAACCCTAACCTAACCCTTAACCTAAACCTCACCCTAACCCTAACCACTAAACCTAAACCTTAACCCAACCCTAACCCTAACCCTAACCCTAACACTTACCCTTACCCTAACCGTAACCCTAAACCTAACCCTAACCCTAACCCTAACCTTAACCCTTTTCCTAACCCTAACCCTAATCCTAACCCTAACCCTTACCCTTACCCTAACCCTAAACCTAACCCTAAAACTAACACTTACCCTAACCCTAACCCTAACCCTAACCCTAACCCTAACCCTAACCCTTACTCTTACCGTAACCCTACCCCTAACCCTAACCCTAATCCTAACCCTTATCTTAACACTTACCCTAACCCTAACACCAACCCTAACCCTTACCCTAACCCTAACCCTAACAGTTACACTTAACCTAACACTACCCCTAACCCTAACCCTAATCCTAACACTTACCCAAACCCGAACCCTAACCCTAACCCTTACTCTTACCCTAACCCTAACCCTAAACTTAACCCCAACCATAAACTTAACCCTAACCCTAACCCTTACCCTAACACTTACCCTAATCCTGACCCTAACCTAACACTTACCCTTACCCTAACCCTTACCCTAACCCTTACCCTAACCCTAACCTTAAACCTAATCCTTACCCTTACCCAAACCCTAACCCTGACCCTAATCCTTACCCTAAACCTACCCCTAACTCTAATCCTTACCCTTTCCCTAACCCTAACCCTAACCCTAAATCTAACCCTTACCCTTACCCTAACCCTAACCCTAACCCTACCCTAACACTAACCCTAACCCTACCCTAACCCTAACCCTAACCCTAACCTCAACCCTAACCCTGACCCTAAACCTAACCCTAACCTTACCCTTACCCTAACCGTAACCCTAAACCTATCCCTAACCCTAACCCTAAACCTATCACCTAAACCTAATCCTAACCCTTACCCTTATCCTAACCCTAACCCTAACCCTAACCCTAAAACTTACCCTTACCCTAATCCTAACCCTAACCATTACTCTTACCCTAACCCTAACCCTAAACTTAACGCCAACCCTAAACCTAACCCTAACCCTAACCCTTACCCTAACACTTACTGCAATCCTAACACTTACCCTTACCCTAAACCTTACCCTAACATTATCCTTAACCCTAACCCTAACACTAACCCTTACCCTAACCCTAACCCTAACACTAACCCCTATCCCTAACCCTTAACCTAATCCAAACCCTAACCGTAACGCTAACCCTTACCCTTACCCTAACCCTAAACCTAACTCTAACACTAACCCTAACCGTAAACATAACGCTAACCCTTACCCTCATCCTAAACCTAACTCTTATCCTAAACCTAACCCTAACCCAAAACTTAAGCCTAAACCTAACCCTAATCCTAACTCTAACCCTTACCTGTACCCTAACCCTAACCCTAAACCTAACACTTACTCTTACCCTAACCCTAAACCTAACCCTAACCCTAACCCTCACCCTAAACCCTAACCCTAACCCTAACCCTAACCCTAAACCTAACCTAACCCTAAACCTAACCCTAACCCCTGAACCTAACCATAACCGTAACCCTAACCCTTACACTTACCCTAACCCTAACCCTAACCCGAACCCTAACACTTACACTAACCCTAACCCTAACCCTAACCCTTACCCTTACCCTAACCCTAACCCTAAACTTAACCCAAACCTAAACCTAAACCTAACCCTAACGTTTATCCTAACACTTACCCTAACTCTAACCCTAACCCTAACGCTAACACTTACCCTTACCCTAACCCTAACCCTAACCCTAACCGTTACCCTAACCCTAATCCTAACCCCAACCCTTACACTAACCCTAACACTATCCCTAACCTCTAACCCTAACCAATAACTTAACCTCTAATCCTAACCCTAACCCTAACCCTTACCCTAGCCCTAACCCTAACCCAAACCCTTACCCTTACTCTAACCCTATCCCTAAACTTAACCCCACACCCAAACCTAACCGTAACCTTAACCCTAACTCTTACCCTTAACCTAACCCTAACCCTAAACCTAACCCTAACCCTAACACTAACCCTTACCCTAACCCTAACCCTAATCCTAACCCTAACCTTTACCCTTACCCTAAACATAACTCTAACCCTAAACCTTACCCCAACCCTAACACTAACCCTAACCCTAACCTGAACCCTTACCCTTATCCTTACCTTAACCCTAACCCAAAACCTAACCCTAACCCTAACCCTAACCCTAACCGTAACCCTAACTCTAACCCTCACCCTAACCCTAACCCTTACCCTTACCCTAACCCTAACCTTAATGCTAACCCTAACCCTAACCCTAACCCTTACCCTAACCCTAACCCTAACCGTAACCGTAAAGCTAAAACTTATGCTTACCCTAAACCTAATCCTAACCCTTACCCTAACCCTAAGCTTATCCCTAACATTAAACCTAACCCTAACCCTATCCCTAACCCATACCCTAGCCCTAACCCTAAACCTAATACTAAACCTAACCCTAACCCTAACCGTTACCCATACCCTAACCCTAACCCTAACCATAAACCTAACCCTAACCCAAACCTAACCCTAACCCTTACACTTACTCTAACCCTAACCGTAAACCTAACCCTAACCCTTACCCTAACCCTAACCCTAATCCTAACCCTAATACTTACCCTTACCCTAACCCTAACCCTAACCCTAACCTTAACCCTAACCCTTAAGGTTAACCTAACCCTAACCCTAAACCTAATCCTAAACCTAACCCTAACTCTAACCCTAATCCTAACCCTAACCCTAACGTTTACCCTAACCCTAACCCTAACCTTAACCCTTATCTTAACCCTAAACCAAACCCTAATCCTAAACGTTTACCTAACCGTAACACTAACCCTAACACCTAACCCTAACCCTTACCGTAACCCTAACCCTAACCCCTAACCCTAACCCTAACGCTAACACTTACCCTTATCCTAACCCTCCTCTAACTCGAACACTTACCCTTACCCTGCCCCCAAACCTAACCCTAACCCTAACCCTAACCCTTACCCTAACCCTAACCCTAACAATAACCCTAACCCTAAACCTAACCCTAATCCTAACCCTAAACCTTACACTAACCATAACACTAACCCTAACCCTAAACCTTCCCTAACCCTAAAACTAACCCTTACCCTAACCCTAACCCTTACCCTAACCCTAACCCTAACCCTAACCCTAACAATAAACCTAACCCTAAACCTAACCCTAATCCTAACCCTAAACCTTACACTAACACTAACCCTAACCCTAACTCTAACCCTTCCCCTAACCTTAAAACTAACCCTTACCCTAACCCTAACCCTACCCTTAAACCATACCCTAACCCTAACCCTAACCCTTACCCTAAACCTAACCCTAACCCTAACACTAACTCTAACACTTACCCTAACCCTAACCCTAACCCTAACGATACCCTAACCCTAACCCTAATCCTAACCCTTATCCTAACCCTAACCCTAACCTTAACCCTAAATCATACCCTTACCCTAACCCTAACCCTAACCCTAAACATAACCCTAAACCTAACCTTAAACCTAACCCTAACCCTAACACTAACCATAACCCTTAAACCTAAAACTAATCCTAACCCTTCCCCTTACCCTAAACCTAACCCTAAACCTAACACTAACCCTAAACCTAACCTAACCCAAACACTTACCCTTACCCTAATCCTCACCCTAAACCTAACCCTAACCCTAACCCTTACCCTAACCCTAACCCTAACACTTACCCTTACCCTAAGCTAACCCTAACCCTAAACGTAACCCTAACCGTAAACTTAACACTAACCCTTAACCTTACCCTAACCCTAACCCTAACCCAAACACTAAAAATAACCCTAACCCTAACCCTTACCCTTACCCTAGCCCCAACCCTAACCCTAACCCTTACCCTAACCCTAACCCTAAACCTAATCCTTACCCTAACCCTAACCCTAACCCTAACACTAAACCTAACACTAACCCTAAACCTAACCCTAACCCTAACCCTTACCCTAACCCTAACCCTAACACTTACCCTTACCCTAACCCCAAACCTAACACTAACACTAACACTAAACCTAAACCCTACCCTAACCCTAACCCTAAAGCTTACCCTTACCCTAACCCTAACCCTAACCCTAAAACTTACCCTTACCCTAAACCTAACCCTAACCCTTACTCTAAACCTAACCCTAACCCTAACCCTTACCGTAACCCTAAACCTAACCCTAACTCTAACACTAACCCTAACCCTAACCCTAAACCTAACACTAACCCTAAACCTAACCCTAACCCTTACCCTTACCCTAATCCTCACCCTAAACCTAACCCTAACCCTAAAACTTACCCTTATCCTAAACCTAACCCTAACCGTTACTCTAAACCTAACCCTAACTCTATCCCTTACCGTAACCCTAAACCTAACCCTTACTCTAACACTAACCCTAACCCTTACCCTTACCCTAACCCTATCCCAATAACTAACCCTACCCTAACCCTAACTCTAACCCTAACCCTTACCCTTATCCTAACAATAACCCTAAACCTAACCCTAACCCTTACACTTACCATCACCCTAACCCTAACATTAACTCTAACCCTAACCCTAAACCTAATTCTAATCTTAACCCTAAAACATGTCTTTACCCTAACCATAACAATAACCCTAACCCTAAACCTAACCCTAACCCTTAACCTAACCCTTACCCTTACTCTAACTCTAACCCTAAACCTAACCCTAACCCTAATCCTTACTCTAAACCTAACCCTAACCCTAACCTAACCCTGACCCTAAACTTAAACCTAACCCTAACCCTTACACTAACCGTAAAACTACCTCTAACCCTAACCCTAAACCTAACCATAAACCTTACCATAAACCTAACCCTAACTCTTACCCTAACCCTTCCCCTAACCCTAACCCTAACCTTAACCATAACCTTAACCCTAACAGTAACACTAAACCGAACCTTTACCCTTACACTAACACTAACCCTAAACCTAACCATAACCCTAAACCTAACCCTTACCCTAACCCTAACCCTAATCCTAACCCTAACACTTACCCTTACCCTAAGCTAACCCTAACCCTAAACGTAACCCTAAGCGTAAACTTAACACTAACCCTTACCCTTACCCTAACCCTAACCCTAACCCTAACACTAAAAATAACCCTAACCCTAACCCTAACCCGTACCCTTACCCTAACCCTAACCCTAACCCTAACCCTTACCCTAACCCTAACCCTAACCCTAACCCTAAACCTAACACTAACCCTAAACCTAACCGTAACCCTTACCCTTACCCTAATCCTCACCCTAAACCTAACCCTAACCCTAAACCTTACCCTAACCCTAACCCTAACACTAACCCTTACCCTAACCCCAAACCTAACCCTAACCTTAACACTAACACTAACCCTAAACCCTACCCTAACCCTAACCCTAAAGTTTACTCTTACCCTAACCCTAACCCTAACCCTAAAACTTACCCTTACCCTAAACCTAACCATAACCCTTACTATAAACCTAACCCGAACCCTAACCCTTACCGTAACCCTAAACCTAACCCTAACTCTAACTCTAACCCTAACCCTTACCCTTACCCTAACCCTATCCCTATAACTAACCCTACCCTAACTCTAACCTTAACCCTAACCGTTACCCTTACCGTAACCCTAACTCTAACCCTAACCCTTACCCTTATCCTAACCCTAACCCTAAACCTAACCCTAACCCTAACTCTAACCCTAACCCCTACCCTTATCCTAACCCTTACCCTAAACCTGACCCTAACCCGTACTCTAATCCTAACCCTAACCCTAAACCTAACCTTAACCCTTACCCTTACCTTAACCCTCACCCTAAAGCTAACACTTACCCTTACCCAAACGCTACCCTAACCCTAACCCTAACCCTAACACATACCCTTACCCTAACCCTAACCCTAACCATTACCGTAACCCTAAACCTAACCCTAACTCTAACGCTATCCCTAACCCTAACTCTTCCCTAATCCTAACCCTAACCCTTACCCTTACCCTAAACCTAACCCAAACCTTAACCCCAACCCTAAACCTAACCCTAAACCCAACGCTAACCCTTACCCTTACCCTAAACCTGACCCTAACCCGTACTCTAATCCTAACCCTAACCCTAACCCTAACCTTAACCCTTACCCTTACTTTAACCCTCACCCTAAAGCTAACCCTTACCCTTACCCAAATGCTACCCTAACCCTAACCCTAACCCTAACACATACCCTTACCCTAACCCTAACCCTAACCATTACCGTAACCCTAAACCTAACTCTAACTCTAACGCTAACCCTAACCCTAACTCTTCCCTAATCCTAACCCTAACCCTTACCCTTACCCTAAACCTAACCCAAACCTTAACCCCAACCCTAAACCTAACCCTAAACCCAACGCTAACCCTTACCCTTACCCTAAACCTAAACCTAAAACTAAACATATCCCTAACCCTTACCCTTACATTAACCCTAACGCTAATGCTAACCCTAACCCTTACACTTACCCTAATCCTAAACCTTAACCTAACCCTAATCCTAACCCTAACCTTTACCCTAAACCTTACCATTACCCTAACCCTAACCCTAATCCTAAACCTAAATCTTAACCTTACCCTAACCCTAACCCTTAACCTAACCCTAACACTTACACTTACCCTCAACTTACCCCTAACATTAACGCTAACCCTAACCCTAAACCTAACCCTAACTTTAACCTAACCCTTATCCTTACCCTAACCATAACCCTAACCCTAACCCTGAACCTAATCCTAACCCTACACCTAACCCTTAACAAAACCCTGACCCTAAACCTAACCCTAAACTTTACCCTTGCCCTAACCCTAACCCTAACCCTATCCCTAAACCTAACCCTAACCATTACCCCAACCCTAACCTTAACCCTAACCCTAAACCTTACCCTTACCCGTACCCTAACCCTAACCTTAACCCTCACCCTAACCCAACTCTAACACTTACCCATACCCTATCCCTAACGCTAAACATTACCTGAACCCAAATCCTATCCCTAACCCTAACTTTTATCCTTAACCTAACCCTAACCCCTAACCCTAAACGTAACCCTAAACCTAACCTTAACCCTAAAACTTACCCTAACCCTAACCCAAACCCTAAACCTAACCATAACCCTAACACTTACCCTAAACCAAACCCTAACCCTAACGCTTACCCTAAACCTAACCCTAACCCTAACCCTAACCCTAACCCTAACCTAACCCTAAACCTAACTCTAACCCTAAAACTAACCCTAAACCTAACCCTAACCCTAAACCTAACCCTTACCCTTACACTAACCCTAACCCTAAACCTAAACCTAACCCTTTCCCTAACCCCTAATCCTAACCCTAACCATAACCCTTACCATTATCCTAAACCTAACCCTAACCCTAACCCTAAACCTAACCCTAACCCTAACCCTTACCCTAACCCTAACCCTAACCTAACCCTAACCCTAACCCTAAACCTAACCCTTACCCTTACCCTAACCCTAACCCTAATCCTAACCTTAAACCTTACCCTTACCCTAAACCTAACCCTAACACTTACCCTAAACCTAACCCTAACCCTAACCCTAACCCTAACACTTACCTTAATCCTAACCCTAACCCTAACCCTCCCCTTACCCAAACGCTAACCCTAACCCTAACCCTAACCCTAACACATACCCTTAACCTAACGCTAACCCTAACCCTTACCATAACCCTAAACCTAACCCTAACACTAACACTAACCCTAACCCTTAACCTGTCCCTCACCCTAACCCTTACCCTTACCCTAACCGTAAACCTAACCTTAAGCCGACCCTAAACCTAACCCTAACCCTAATACTAACCCTTACCCTTACCCTAACCCTAACCCTAAACCTAACCCTAACCCTTACCCTAACCCTACCCCTAATCCTAACCCTAACACATACCCTTACCCTAAGCTAACCCTAACCCTAAACGTAACCCTAACCGTAAAATTAACACCAACCCTTACCCTTACCCTAACCCTAACCCTAACCCTAACCCTAACACTAAAAATAACCCTAAACCTAACCCTAACCCTTACCCTTACCCTAACCCTAATCCTAACCCTAACCCTAACCCTTACCCTTAGCCTAATTCTCACCCTAATCTAACCCTAACCCTAACCCTTACCATAACCCTAACCCTAACACTTACCCTTACCCTAACCCTAAACCTAACCCTAACCCTAACACTAACACTAACCCTAAGCCCTACCCTAACTCTAACCCTAACCCTAACCCTTACCCTAACCATAACCCTAACCCTAAAACTTACCCTTACCCTAAACCTAACCCTAACCCTTACTCTAACCCTACCCTAACCCTAACCCTAATTTTTACCCTATCCCTATCCCTTACCCTAACCCTAAACTTAACCCTAACCCTAATCCTTACCCTAACCCTAAACCTAACTCTAACCCTACCCTAAACCTAACCCTAATCCTTACCCTAACCCTAACCCTAACCCTAACCCTAACCCTAACACTAAACCTACCCCTACCCCTTACCTTATCCTAACCCTAACCTTAACCCGAACCCAAAGCCTTAGCCTTACCATAACTCTAAATCTAAAGCTAACCCTTACCCTTACCCAAACGCTAACCCAAACCCTAACGCTAACCCTAACACATACCCTTAACCTAAACCTAACCCTAACCCTAACCCTAACCCTAACCCTAACCTTAATACTAACCCTAACCCTAACCCTTACCCTAACCCTAACCCTAACCTTAACCATAACCTTAACCCTAACCCTACCCTAGCCCGAACCTTTACCCTTACCTGAACACTAACCTTAAACCTAACCCTAACCCTAACCTTAACCCTTACCCTAACCCTAACCCTAATCCTAACACTAACCCTTACCCTTATCCCAACCCTAACCCTAACCCTAAACCTAACCCTAACGCTAAACTTAACACTAACGCTTACCCTTACCCTAACCATAACACTAACCCTAACCCTAACCCTAACGCTTACCCTTACCCTAACCCTATCCCTAACCCTAACCCTTACCCTAAACCTAACCCTAACCCTAAAACTAACCCTATCACTTACCCTAACCCTAACCCTAACCCTAACGATACCCTAACCCTAACCCTAATCATAACCCTTATCCTAACCCTAACCCTAACCTTAACCCTAACACATACCCTTACTCTAACCCTATCCCTAACCCTAAATGTAACCCTAAACCTAACCTTAAACCTAACACTAACCCTAACCCTAACCCTTAACCCTAAAACTAATCCTAACCCTTCCCATTACCCTAACCCTAACACTAAACCTAAAACTAATCCTAAACCTAACCCTAACCCTAACCCTTACCCTTACCCTAATCCTCACCCTAAACCTAACCCTAACCCTAACCCTTACCCTAACCCTAACCCTAACCCTAAAACTTACCCTTATCCTAAACCTAACCCTAACATTTACTCTAAACCTAACCCTAACTCTATCCCTTACCGTAACCCTAAACCTAACCCTTACTCTAACACTAACCCTAACCCTTACCCTTACCCTATCCCTATCCCTATAACTAACCCTACCCTAACCCTAACCTTAACGCGAACCGTTACCCTTACCCTAACCCTAACTCTAACCCTAACCCTTACCCTTATCCTAACAATAACCCTAAACCTAACCCTAACCCTTACACTTACCATCACCCTAACCCTAACATTAACTCTAACCCTAACCCTAAACCTAATTCTAATCTTAACCCTAAAACATATCTTTACCCTAACCATAACAATAACCCTAACCCTAAACATAACCCTAACCCTGAACCTAACCCTTACCCTTACCCTAACTCTAACCCTAAACCTAACCCTAATCCTTACTCTAAACCTAACCCTAACCCTAACCTAACCCTGACCCTAAACTTAAACCTAACCCTAACCCTTACACTAACCGTAAAACTACCTCTAACCCTAACCCTAAACCTAACCATAAACCTTACCATAAACCTAACCCTAACTCTTACCCTAACCCTTCCCCTAACCCTAACCCTAACCTTAACCATAACCTTAACCCTAACACTAACACTAAACCGAACCTTTACCCTTACACTAACACTAACCCTAAACCTAACCATAACCCTAACCATAACCCTAAACCTAACCCTTACCCTAACCCTAACCCTAATCCTAACCCTAACACTTACCCTTGCCCTAAGCTAACCCTAACCCTAAACGTAACCCTAAGCGTAAACTTAACACTAACCCTTACCCTTACCCTAACCCTAACCCTAACCCTAACACTAAAAATAACCCTAACCCTAACCCTAGCCCGTACCCTTACCCTAACCCTAACCCTAACCCTAACCCTTACCCTAAACCTAACCCTAACCCTAATCCTTACCCTAACCCTAACCATAACCCTAAACCTAACACTAACCCTAAACCTAACCCTAACCCTTACCCTTACCCTAATCCTCACCCTAAACCTAACCCTAACCCTAACCCTTACCCTAACACTAACCCTAACACTTACCCTTACCCTAACCCCAAACCTAACCCTAACCTTAACACTAACACTAACCCTAAAGCCTACCCTAACCCTAACCCTAAAGCTTACTCTTACCCTAACCCTAACCCTAACCCTAAAACTTACCCTTACCCTAAACCTAACCATAACCCTTACTCTAAACCTAACCCGAACCCTAACCCTTACCGTAACCCTAAACCTAACCCTAAATCTAACTCTAACCCTAACCCTTACCCTTACCCTAACCCTATCCCTATAACTAACCCTACCCTAACTCTAACCTTAACCCTAACCGTTACCCTTACCATAACCCTAACTCTAACCCTAACCCTTACCCTAACCCTAAACCTAACTCTAACCCTAAACTTAACCCTAATCCTTACCCTAACCCTAACCCTAACCCTAACCCTTACCCTAACCCTAAACCTAACTCTAACCCTAACCCTAAACCTAACCCTAATCCTTACCCTAACCCTAACCCTGACCCTAACCCTAACCCTTACCCTAACCCTAACCCTAATCCTAACAATAACCCTAGCCTGAACCTTTACACTTACCCTAACACTAAACCTAACCCTAACCCTAAACTTAACATTAATGCTTACCCTTACACTAACCCTAACCCTAACACTAAACCTAACCCTAACCCTAACCCTAACCCTTACCCTTACCCTAACCCTATCCCTAACCCTAACCCTTACCCTAAACCTAACCCTAACCCTAACACTAACCCTAACACTTACCCTAACCCTTATCCTAACCCTAACAATACCCTAACCCTAACCATAATCCTATCCCTTATCCTAACCCTAACCCTAACCTTAACCCTAAAACATACCCTTACCCTAACCCTAACCCTATCCCTAAAGGTAACCCTAAACCTGACCTTAAACCTAACCCTAACCCTAACCCTAACCCTTAACCCTAAAACTAATCCTAACCCTTCCCCTTACTCTAACCCTAACCCTAAACCTAACACTATCCCTAAACCTAACCCTATCCCTAACCCTAACCCTTACCCTAAAACTAACCCTAACCCTAACACTAAGCCTAACACTTACCCTAACCCTTATCCTAACCCTAACGATACCCTAACCCTAACCCTTATCCTAACCCTTAACCTAACCCTAATCCTAACCTTAACCCTAACACATACCCTTACCCTAACCCTAACCCTATCCCTAAACGTAACCCTAAACCTAATCTTAAACCTAACCCTAACCCTAACCCTAACCATTAACCCTAAAACTAATCCTAACCCTTCCCCTTACTCTAACCTTAACCCTAAACCTTTCCCCAACTCTAACCCTAACACTTACCCTTACCCTAACCCTAACCCTAACCCTAACCTAACCCTAAACCTAACCCTTACCCTTACCCTAACCCTAACCCTAATCCTAACCCTAAACCTTACCCTTACCCTAAACCTAACCCTAACCCTTACCCTAAACCTAACCCTAACCCTAACGCTAACCCTAACCCTAACACTTACCTTAATCCTAACCCTAACCCTAACACTTCCCTTAATCCTAACCCTAACCCTAACCCTAACCCTTACCCTTAACCTAACCCTAACCCTAACCCTAACCCTAACCCTAACCCTAAACTTAACCCTAAACCTAACCCTAACCCTAACCCTAACCTAACCCTAACACTAACCCTAACTCTAACCCTTACCCTAAACTTAACCATAACCCTAACAATAACCTTAACCCTAACCCTAACCCTAACCCTAACATTTATCCTTACCCTAACCCTAACCCTAAACCTATCCCTAACCCTAACCCAAATCTTAACCCTAAACCTAACCCTAACCTTGCCCTTACCCTAATCCAAACCCAAAACCTTACACTAACCCTAACCCTAACCCTAACCCTAAACCTTACCCTTACCCTAACCCTAAACCTAACACTAACCCTAACCCGAAACCTAACCCCTAACCCTAACCCTAACCCTACCCCTTACCTTATCCTAACCCTAATACTAACCCAAACACTTCCCCTTACCCTAAACCCTACCATAACCCTAACCCTAACCCTAACCCTTAACCTAACTCTAAACCTAACCCTTACCTTACCCTAACCCTAAACCTAACCCTAACCCTTACCCTAACCCTTATCCTTACCCTAACCCAAACCCTAACCCTAAACATAAACCTTACCCTTACCCTAAACCTGACCCTAACCCGTACCCTAATCCTAACCCTAACCCTAACCCTAACCTTAACCCTTACTCTTACCTTAACCTTCACCCTAAAGCTAACCCTTACCCTTACCCAAACGCTACCCTAACCCTAACCCTAACCCTAACACATACCCTTACCCTAACCCTAACCCTAACCCTTACCGTAACCCTAAACCTAACCGTAACTCTAACGCTAACCCTAACCCTAACCTTTCCCTAATCCTAACCCTAACCCTTACCCTTACCCTAAACCTAACCCAAACCTTAACCCCAACCCTACACCTAACCCTAAATCCAACGCTAACCCTTACCCTTACCCTAAACCTAAACCTAAAACTAACCATAACCCTAACCCTTACCCTTACATTAACCCTAACCCT
Organism: Megascapheus bottae; assembly: GCA_024803745.1. Classification (NCBI taxonomy): domain Eukaryota; kingdom Metazoa; phylum Chordata; class Mammalia; order Rodentia; family Geomyidae; genus Megascapheus; species Megascapheus bottae. The sequence goes on from JANJXV010000343.1 coordinate 336,029, forward strand.
AATCCTAACCCTAACCCTTACACTTACCCTAACCTTAACCCTTAACCTAACCCTAATCCTAACCTTAACCCTAAACCTTACAATTACCCTAACCCTTACCCTAACCCTAAACCTAAACCTTAACCTTACCCTAACCCTAACCCTTAACCTAACCCTAACACTTACACTTACCCTCAACCTACCCCTAACATTAACGCTAACCCTAACCCTAAACCTAACCCTAACTATAACCTAACCCTTATCCTTACCCTAACCCAAACCCTAAATCTAAACCTAAACCTTACCCTTGCCCTAACCCTAACCCTAACCCTAACCCTAACCATTACGCCAACCCTGACCTTAACCCTAACCCTAACCCTCACCCATACCCGTACCCTAACCCTAACCTTAACCCTCACCCTAAACCAACTCTAACACTTACCCATACCCTATCCCTAACCCTAAACCTTACCCGAAACCAAATCCTATCCCTAACCCTAACTTTTATCCTTACCCTAACGCTAACCCCTAACCCTAAACGTAACCCTAACCCTAATCCTTACACTAAACCTAACCTTAACCTTAAACCTTACCCTAACCCTAACCCTAACCCTAAACCTAACCATAACCCTAACACTTACCCTAAACCAAACCCTAACCCTAACGCTTACACTAACCCTAACCCTAACCCTTACCCTAACCCTAACCCTAACCCTAACCCCTAACCTTAACCCTTAACCTAACCCGAACTCTAAATTTAACCCTACACTTTACACTTACCCTAACCCTAAACCTAACTCTAACCCTAACACTAACCCTAAACCTAACCCTAAACCTAACCCTTACCCTTACACTAACCCTAACCCTAACCCTAAACCTAACCCTAACCCTTACCCTAACCCCTAATCCTAACCCTAACCCTAACCCTTACCCTTATCCTAACCCTAACCCTAACCCTAACCCTTACCCTAACCCTAACCCTAACACTTACCCTTACCCTAAACCTAAACCTAACCCTAAACCTAACCCTAAACCTAACGCTTATCCTTACCCTAACCCTAACCCTAATCCTAACCTTAAACCTTACCCTTACCCTAAACCTAACCCTAACCCTTACCCTAAACCTAACCCTAACCCTAACCCTAACCCTAACACTTACATTAATCTTAACCCTAACCCTAACCCTCCCCTTACCCAAACGCTAACCCTAACCCTAACCCTTACCCTAACACATACCCTTACCCTAACGCTAACCCTAACCCTTACCATAACACTAAACCTAACACTAACACTAACACTAACCCTAACCCTTAACCTAACCCTAACCCTAACCATTACCCTTACCCTAACCCTAAACCTAACCTTAACCCGAATCCGAAACCTAAACCTAACCCTAATGCTAACCCTTACCCTTACCATAACCCTAACCCTAAACCTAACCCTAACCCTTACCCTAACCCTACCACTAATCCTAATCCTAACACTTACCCTTA
>JANJXV010000343.1:340000-342500 GCA_024803745.1 Megascapheus bottae
CACTAACCTTAAACCTAACCCTTATCCTTACCCTAACCATAACCCTAACCCTAACCCTGAACCTAATCCTAACACTAAACCTAACCCTTACCATAACCCTGACCCTAAACCTAACCCTAACCCTTACCCTTACCCTAACCCTAACCCTAACACTTACCCATACCCTAAACCTATCCCTAACCCTAAACGTAACCCTAACCGTAAACTTATCACTAACCCTTACCCTTACCCAAACCGTAACCCTAAACCTAACACTAAACCTAACCCTAATCCTAACCCTAACCCTTACCCTTACCCTAACCCTAACCCTAACCCTTACCCTAACCCTAAACCTAACCCTAACCCTTACCCTAACCATAAACCTAACTCTAACCCTAACCCTAAACCTAACCCTAACCCTAACCCTAACCCGAACCTTTACCCTTACCCTAACACTAAACCTAACACTAACCCTAAACTTAACATTAACCCTTACCCAAACCCTAACCCTAACCCTAACCCCAACCCTAACCGTAACCTTTACCCTTACCCTAACACTAAACCTAACCCTAACCCTAAACTTAACATTAACGCTTACCCTTACACTAACCCTAACCCTTTCACTAAACCTAACCCTAACCCTAACCCTAACACTTACCCTTACCCTAACCCTATCCCTAACCCTAACCCTTACCCTAAACCTAACCCTAACCCTAATCCTTACCCTATCCCTAAACCTAACCCTAACCCTGAACTTAACCCTAACCCAAACCCCTACCCTAACCCTAAACCTAACTCTAACCCTAACATAAAACCTAACCCTAATCCTTACCCTAACCCTAACCCTAACCCTAACCCTTACCCTAACCCTAACCCTAATCCTAACCCTAACCCTAGCCCGAACCTTTACCCTTACCCTAACAGTAAATCTAAACCTAACCCTAAACTTAACATTAACGCTTACCCTTACACTAACCCTAACCCTAACACTAAACCTAACCCTATCCCTAACCCTAACCCTTACCCTAAATCTAACCCTAACCCTAACACTTACCGTAACCCTAACCCTAACCCTAACTATACCCTAACCCTAACCCTAATCCTAACCCTTATCCTAACCCTAACCCTAAACGTAACCCTAAACCTAACCTTAAACCTAACCCTAACCCTAAACCTAACCCTAACCCTTAACCCTAAAACTAATCCTAACCCTTCCCCTTACCCTAACCCTAACCCTAAACCTAACACTAACCCTAAACCCAACCCTAACCCAAACCCTTACCCTTACCCTAATCCTCACCCTAAACCTAACCCTAACCCTAACCCTTACCTAACCCTAACCCTAACCCTAACCATTACCCTAAACCTAACCCTTACCCTTACCCTAACCCTAACCCTAATCCTAACCCTAAACCTTACCCTTACCCTAAACCTAAACCTAACCCTTACCCTAAACCTAACCCTAAACCTAACGCTAACCCTAACCCTAACACTTACCTTAATCCTAACCCTAACCCTAACCCTAACCCTTACACTTACCCTTAACCTAACCCTAACCCTAACCCTTACCCTAACCCTAACCCTAACCTTAACCCTAACCCTAACCCTAAACTTAACCCTAACCCTAACCCTAACCCTAACCCTAAACCTAAACCTTACCCTAACCATAACCATAACCCTAACAATAACCTTAACCCTAACCCTAACCCTAACCCTAACATTTATCCTTACCCTAACCCTAATCCTAAACCTATCCCTAACCCTAACACTAATCTTAACCCTAAACCTAACCCAAACCTTGCCCTTAACCTAACCCAAACCCAAAACCTTACACTAACCCTAACCCTAACCCTAACCCTAACCCTAAACCTTACCCTTACCCTAACCCTAAACCTAACCCCTAACCCCAACCCTAACCCTACCCCTTACCTTATCCTAACCCTAACCCTAACCCAAACTCTTACCCTTACCCTAAACCCTACCCTAACCCTAACCCTAACCCTAACCCTTAACCTAACTCTAACCCTAACCCTAACCATAATCCTAACAATAAAATTAACCCTAACCCTAATCCTAACCCTAACATTTATCCTTACCCTAACCCTAACCCTAAACCTATCCCTAACCCTAAAACTAATCTTAACCCTAAACCTAACCCTAACCTTGCCCTTACCCTAACCCAAACCCAAAACCTTACACTAACCCTAACCCTAACCCTACCCCTTACCTTATCCTAACCCTAACCCTAACCCAAACACTTACCCTTACCCTAAACCCTACCCTAACCCTAACCCTAACCCTTAACCTAACTCTAACCCTAACCCTTACCTTACCCTAACCCTAAACCTAACCCTAACCCTAACCCTAACCCTTACCCTTACCCTAACCCAAACCCTAAACCTAACCCTAAACCTTACACTTACCCTAAACATGACCCTAACCCGTACCCTAATCCTAACCCTAACCCTAACCCAATCCTTAACCCTTACCCTTACCTTAACCCTCACCCTAAATCTAACCC
>JANJXV010000343.1:347500-360000 GCA_024803745.1 Megascapheus bottae
CACTAACCCTAACCCTAACCATTACTCTTACCCTAACTCTAACCCAAACCTTAACCCCAACCCTAAACCTAACTTTAACCCTAAGGCTAACCCTTACCCTTACCCTAAACCTAACCCTAAACCTAACCCTAAACATAACCCTTACCCTAACACTAACCCTAATCCTAACCCTGACCCTTACACTAACTCTAAACCTCACCCTAATCCTAACCCTAACCTTAACCCTAAACCTTACCATTACCCTAACCCTAACCCTAACCATAAACCTCATCCGAACCCTAACCCTAAACCTTAACCTTACCCTAAACCTAACCCTAACCCTAACCCTAACCTTAACCCTAACCCTTACCTTACCCTAACCCTAACCCTAACCCTAAAACTCAAAATAACCCTAACCCTAACCCTAACCCTAACCCTAACCCTAACCCTAACCCTAAACCAAACACTTACCCTTACTCTAACCCATCCAACCCTAACCCTAACCCTAACCCTTAGCCTAACTCTAACCCTAACCCTTACCCTTACCCTAACCCTAAACCTAACCCTAACCCTAACCCTAACCCTTACCCTTACCCTAACACAAACCCTAACCCTAACCCTAAACCTTACCCTTACCCTAAACCTGACCCTAACCCTTAACCTAAACCTAACCCTAACCCTAACCCTTACCCTTACCTTAACCCTAACCCTAAAGCTAACCCTTACCCTTACCGAAACGTTAACCCGAACCCTTACCCTTACCCTAACCCTAACACATACCCTTACACTAACCCTAACCCTAACCATTACTCTTACCCTAACTCTAACCCAAACCTTAACCCCAACCCTAAACCTAACTTTAACCCTAAGGCTAACCCTTACCCTTACCCTAAACCTAACCCTAAACCTAACCCTAAACATAACCCTTACCCTAACACTAACCCTAATCCTAACCCTGACCCTTACACTAACTCTAAACCTCACCCTAATCCTAACCCTAACCTTAACCCTAAACCTTACCATTACCCTAACCCTAACCCTAACCATAAACCTCATCCGAACCCTAACCCTAAACCTTAACCTTACCCTAAACCTAACCCTAACCCTAACCCTAACCTTAACCCTAACCCTTACCTTACCCTAACCCTAACCCTAACCCTAAAACTCAAAATAACCCTAACCCTAACCCTAACCCTAACCCTTACCCTAACCCTAACCCTAATCCAAACCCTAACCCTTTCACTTACCCTAACACTAACCCTAAACCTAACCCTAACCCTAACCCTAACCTTAACCCTAAAACTTAACCTTACCCTAACCCTAACCCTAACCCTAATCCTAACCCTAACCCTAACCCTACCCCTACCCGTTACCTTATCCTAACCCTAACCCTAACCCAAACACTTACCCTTACCCTAATCCCTATCTAACCCTAACCCTAACCCTAACCCTTACCCTAACTCTAACCCTAACCCTTACCCTTTCCCTAACCCTAAACCTAGCCCTAACCCTAACGCTAAACCTTACCCTTACCCTAACCCAAAACCTAACCCTAACGCTAAACCTTACCCTTACCCTAAACCTGACCCTAACCCTTACGCTAAACCTAACCCAAACCCTAATCCTAACCCTTACCCTTACCTTAACCCTAACCCTAAAGCTAACCCTTACCGTTACTGAAACGTTAACCCTAACCTAACCCTTACCCTAACCCTAACACATACCCTTACCCTAACCCTAACCCTAACCCTTACTCTTACCCTAACCCTAACCCAAACCTTAACCCAACCCTAAACCTAACCCTAACCCTAACACTAACCCTTACCCTTCCCCTAAACCTAACCCTAAACCTAAACCTAAACCTAACCCTTACCCTAACCCTAACCATAACCCTAATCCTAACCCTAACCCTTACACTAACTCTAAACCTAACCCTAATCAAACCCTAACCTTAACCTTAAAATTTACCATTACCCTAACCCTAACCAGCCATAAACCTAATCCGAACACTAATCCTAAACCTTAACCTTACCCTAAACCTAACGCTAAACCTAACCCTAACACTTACACTTACCCTCACCCTACCCCTAACATTAACCGTAAACCTAACCCTTACCCTAAACCTAACCTTAACCCTAACACTTATACTTACCCTAACCATAACCCTAACCCTAACCCTGAACCTAACCCTAACCCTAACCCTAACCCTTACCCTAACCCTAAACCTAACCCTAACCCTAACCCCAACCCTTACCCTTACCCTAAAACAAACCCTAACCCTAACCCTAAACCTTACCCTTACCCTAAACCTGACCCTAACCCTTAACCTAAACCTAACCCTAACCCTAACCCTTACCCTTACCTTAACCCTAACCCTAAAGCTAACCCTTACCCTTACCGAAACGTTAACCCGAACCCTTACCCTTACCCTAACCCTAACACATACCCTTACACTAACCCTAACCCTAACCATTACTCTTACCCTAACTCTAACCCAAACCTTAACCCCAACCCTAAACCTAACTTTAACCCTAAGGCTAACCCTTACCCTTACCCTAAACCTAACCCTAAACCTAACCCTAAACATAACCCTTACCCTAACACTAACCCTAATCCTAACCCTGACCCTTACACTAACTCTAAACCTCACCCTAATCCTAACCCTAACCTTAACCCTAAACCTTACCATTACCCTAACCCTAACCCTAACCATAAACCTCATCCGAACCCTAACCCTAAACCTTAACCTTACCCTAAACCTAACCCTAACCCTAACCCTAACCTTAACCCTAACCCTTACCTTACCCTAACCCTAACCCTAACCCTAAAACTCAAAATAACCCTAACCCTAACCCTAACCCTAACCCTTACCCTAACCCTAACCCTAATCCAAACCCTAACCCTTTCACTTACCCTAACACTAACCCTAAACCTAACCCTAACCCTAACCCTAACGTTAACCCTAAAACTTAACCTTACCCTAACCCTAACCCTAACCCTAATCCTAACCCTAACCCTAACCCTACCCCTACCCGTTACCTTATCCTAACCCTAACCCTAACCCAAACACTTACCCTTACCCTAATCCCTATCTAACCCTAACCCTAACCCTAACCCTTACCCTAACTCTAACCCTAACCCTTACCCTTTCCCTAACCCTAAACCTAGCCCTAACCCTAACGCTAAACCTTACCCTTACCCTAACCCAAAACCTAACCCTAACGCTAAACCTTACCCTTACCCTAAACCTGACCCTAACCCTTACGCTAAACCTAACCCAAACCCTAATCCTAACCCTTACCCTTACCTTAACCCTAACCCTAAAGCTAACCCTTACCGTTACTGAAACGTTAACCCTAACCTAACCCTTACCCTAACCCTAACACATACCCTTACCCTAACCCTAACCCTAACCCTTACTCTTACCCTAACCCTAACCCAAACCTTAACCCAACCCTAAACCTAACCCTAACCCTAACACTAACCCTTACCCTTCCCCTAAACCTAACCCTAAACCTAAACCTAAACCTAACCCTTACCCTAACCCTAACCATAACCCTAATCCTAACCCTAACCCTTACACTAACTCTAAACCTAACCCTAATCAAACCCTAACCTTAACCTTAAAATTTACCATTACCCTAACCCTAACCAGCCATAAACCTAATCCGAACACTAATCCTAAACCTTAACCTTACCCTAAACCTAACGCTAAACCTAACCCTAACACTTACACTTACCCTCACCCTACCCCTAACATTAACCGTAAACCTAACCCTTACCCTAACCCTAACCTTAACCCTAACACTTATACTTACCCTAACCATAACCCTAACCCTAACCCTGAACCTAACCCTAACCCTAAACCTAACCCTTACCCTAACCCTAACCCTAAACCTAAACCTAACCCTCACCCTCACCCTAACCCTAACCCTAACCCTAACCCTAACCATTACCCTAATCCTAACCTTAACCCTAACCCTAACCCTTACCCTTACCCTAACCCTAACCCTAACCTTAACCCTAACATTAACCCTAAGCCTAACCCAAACCTAACTCTTACCCTTACTCTAACCTTAATCCTAAACCTAACCCGAACCCTAATCCTATCCTTAACGCTAACTCTTATCCTTAGCCTAATCCTAAACCCTAACCCTAAACGTAACCCTAACCCTAACCCTAACCCTTACCCTAACCCTAAATCTAATCCTTACCCTAACCCTATCCCTAACCCTAAACTTTACCCTAACCCTAACCCTAAACCTAAACCTAAAACTAACCCTAACCCTAACACTTACCCTAAACCAAACCCTAACGCTAACCCTTACAGTAACCCTAATCTTAACCCTAAACCTTAACCTAACACTAACCCTAACCCTAACCCCTACTCGTAACCCTTAACCTAACCCTAACCCTAAATTTAACCATAACCCTTACACTTACCCTAATCCTAAACCTAACTCTAACCCTAACACTAACCCTAACCCTTAACCTTACCTTAACCATAACGCTAACCCTTACCCTAACCCTAACCATAACCCTAACCAGAACCTTAACCCTAACCCTAACGCTAAGCCTAAACTTTACCCTTACCCTAACCCTAACGCTAAACCTAACCCTAACCCTAACCCTAACCCTAACCTTAACCCTAATCCTAACACTAACCCTTGCCCTTACCCTAAACCTAACCGTAAACCTAACACTAACCCTAACCCTAACCCTAAACTTAACCCTAACCCTTACTCTTACTCTAACCCTAACCCTTAACCTAACCCTAACCGTAACCCTAACCCCTAAACCTAACCATAAACCTAACCCTAACCCTCACCCTTACCTTATCCTAATCCTAACCCTAACCCTAACACTTACCCGTACCCTAATCCCTACCCTAAACCTAACCCTAACCCTTACCCTAACCCTAACCCTAACCCTTACACTTACCTAACCTTAAACCTAACCCTAACTGTAACCTTAACCCTAATCCTTACCCTTACCCTAACACTAACCCTAACCCTAACCCTAAACCTTACGCTTACCCTAAACATAACCCTAACACTTACCCTAAACGTAACCCTAACCCTAACCCTAACACTAACCCTTACCTTAACCCTAACCCTAACCCTAACCCTTACCCTTATCCAAACGCTAACCCTAACCCTAACCCTAACACATACACTTACCCAAACCCTAACCCTAACCCTTACCGTAATCCTAAACCTATCCCAACCCTAAACTAACCCTAAGCCTAACCCTTGCCCTAACCCTAACCCAAACCCTCACCCTTACACTAACCCTAACCCTAACCTGAACCCCAACCCTAAACCTAACCCTAACCCTAACGCTAACCCTTAGCCTTACCCTTACCCTAACACTAAAACTAACCCAAACCCTAACCCTAACCCTAACACTTACCCTAACCCTAACCCTAAACCTAACCCTGACCCTAACCCTAAAATTAACCCTAAACCTTACCCTAACACTAACCCTAACCCTAACCCTGACCTTAACCCTAACCATAACCCAACCCTAACTCTTACCCTTACCCTAACCCTAACCCTAACCCTAAACCTAACCCGAACCCTAATCCTAATCCTAAACCTAACTCTTATCCGTACCCTATCCCTAACCCTAGCCCTAACCATAACCCCTAACCCTAACCGTAACCCTAATCCTAACCTAACCCTTACCCTAACCCTAACCCTATCTCTAATCCTTACCCTAACCCTAAACCTAACCATAACCCTTATCCTGACCCTAACCCTAAGCCTAACCCTAACCCTAATGCTAACCCTAACACTTACCATAAACCAAACCCTAACCCTAACCCTTACACTAACCCTAAACCTAAACATAACCCTTACCCTAACCCTAACCCTACCCCTAACTCTAACCATAACCCCTAACCTTAACCCTAAACCTAACCCTAACCCTAAACTTAACCCAAACCCTAACCCTTACCCTAACCCTAAAGCTAACTCTAACCCTAACACTAACCCTAACCCTAAACCTTACCGTAACCCTAACCCTAACACTTACCCTAACCCTAACCATAACCCTAACCATAATCTTCACCCTAACCCTAACCCTAACCCTTACCTTTACCCTTACCTTAATCCTAAAAATTAACCTAACCCGAACCCTAACCCTAACACATACCTGTACCCTAAACCTAACCCTAACCCTTACCGTAACCCTAAACCTAACCCTAACCCTAACACTAACCCTAACCCTAACCCTAACACTAACACTAACCCTAACCCTAACACTAACCCTAACCCTAACCCTAACCCTTACCTTTACCCTCACCCTAACCCTAAACCTAACCATAACGCTAACCCTAACGCTAAACTTAACCCTAACCCTAACCCTAACCCTAACCCTTACCCTTAACTAACCCCTAACCCTAAACCTAACATTAACCCTACCCCTAACCCTAACACCTAACCCTAACCCTAAACTGAACCCTTACCCTTACCCTAAACCTAACCCTAACCCTAACACTTACCCTAACCCTAACCTTAACCCCAACACTAAAACTAACCCTAACCCTAACCCTAACCCTTACCCTTACCCTAACCCTAACCCTTACCCTAACCCTAACACTAACCCTTATGCTAACCCTAACCCTAACCCTAACTCTAACCCTAACCCTTAACCTAACCCTAACACTAACCCTAACACCTAACCCTAACCGCACACCCTAATCCTAACCCTAACCGCTAACCCTAACCCTAACCCTAAGCCTTACCCGTACACTAACCCTAACCCTAACACCTAACCCTAACCCTAACCCTAACTGCTAACCTAATCCTAACCCTATGCCTTACCCGTACCCTAACCCTAACCCTAACACTTACCCTTACAATAACCCCTACCCTAACACTAACTCTAAGCCTAATCCTTACTCTAACCCTAAGCCTAACCCTAACACTAACCCTTACCCGTACCCTAACCCTAATCCTAATCCTAACCCTAACGCTAACACTAACCCTTACCCTTACCCTAACCCTAAACCTATCCCTAACCCTAAACCTAAAACTTACACTTACCCTAAGCCTAACCCTAACCCTTACACTAACCCTATCCCTAACACTTACCCTTACCCGAACGCTAACCCTAACCCTAAACATAACCATAACACATACCCTTAACCTAACACTAACCCTAACCGTAACCCTAAACCTAACCCTAACCTTAACCCTAACCCTAACACTTACCCTAACCCTAACCCTAACGCTTACCCTTACCCAAACCCTAACCTTAACCATAAACTTAACCCTAACCCTAACCCGAACCCGAACCTTTACCCTAACCCTAACCCTAAACCTAACCCTAACCCTAACATTTACTCTTATCCTTACCCTAAGCCTAACCCTAAACCTAATCCTAAACCCATACCCTCACCCTAACCCTAAAATTAAACCCAACCCTAACCCTAACCCTAACCTCAAACCTAACCCTTATCCTTATCCTAACCCTAACCCTAAGCCTAAACCTAACCCTAACCCCAAACTTAACCATTACCCCTACCCTAACCCTAACCCTAAACCGAACCCTTTCCCTTAACCTTACCCTAACCCTAAACCTACCCCTAACCTTAATCCTAATCTTAACCCTAACCCTTACCCTACCCTAAACCTAACACTAAATCTAAACCTAACCCTAACACTAACCCTAATCCCTAACCCTAACCCTAACACTAAACCTTACCTAACCCTAATCCTAAACCTAACCCTAACCCTAATCCTTACCCTACCCCAAACCCTAACCCTTACTCTTTCCCTACCTAAACCTGACCCTAACCCTAAACCTAACACTAACCCTATCTCTAACCCTTACCCTAAACCTAACCATAATCCTAACCCTAACCCTTGCCCTTACCCTAATCCTAACCCTAACCCTAAACCTAACAATAACCTTAACCTTAAACCTTACTGTAATCCTAACACTAACCCATAACCTTAACCCTTAACCTAAACCTAACCCTATACTTAACCCTTACCGTTACCCTTACCCTAACCCTAAACCTAACTCTAAACCTAACACTAACCCTAACCTTAAACCTTACCGTAACCCTAACCCTAACCCTTACCTTAAGCCTAACAATAACCCTAAACATAACCTTAACCCTAACCCTAACCCTAACCCTAACCTTACCCTTACCCTAACCCTAACCCTAAACCTAACCCTAACGCTAACCCTACCCTAACCTTAACCCTAACCCTAATCCTAACCCTTGCCCTTACCCTAACCCTAACCCTAAACCTAACACTAACCCTAACCCTAACCCTAACCCTAACCCTAACCCTAACCCTTACCCTTACCCTAAACCTAACCCTAAATCTAAACCAAATCCTAACCCTAACCTTAACCCTAACACTTACCCTAACCTAACCCTAACCGTAACCCTTAACCTAACCCTAACCCTAACACTAACCCTAACATTTACCCTAACACTAACCCTAACACTAAACCTTAACCTCACACTAAACCTAACCCTAAACCCAACCCTATCCCTAACCCTAACCCCTAAACCTAACCCAAACCCTAACCCTAACCCTTACCTTATCCTAACCCTAACCCTAACACTCACCCTTACCCTAAACCCTACCCTAACCCTAACCCATACCCTTATCCTAGCCCTAACACTAACCCTAACCCTAAAACTTACCCTTACCCTAAACCTAACCCTAACCCTTACCCTAAACCTAACCCTAACCCTAACCCTAACACTTCCCTTAACCCTAACCCTAACCATTACCCTTACCCAAAAGCTAACCCTAACCCTAACCCTAACCTTAACACATACGCTTACCCTAACCCTAACCCTAACACTTACCGTAACCCTAAAACTAAACCTAACCCTAACACTAACCCTAACCCTAACACTAACACTAACACTAACCCTAACCCTAACACTAACCCTAACCCTAACCCTAAGCCTTACCCTTACCCTCACCCTAACCCTAAACCTAACCCTAAACCTAACCCTAACGCTAAACATAACCCTAACCCTAACCCTAACCCTAACCCTTACCCTTAACTTAGCCCTAACCCTAAACCTAATATTAACCCTAACCCTAACCCTAACACCTAACCCTAACCCTAATCTGAACCCTTACCCTTACCCTAACCCTAACCCTAACCCTAACCCTAACACTTACCCTAAACCTAAACCAAACCCTAACCCTTACCCTTACCCTAACCCTAACGCTAATCTTAACCCCAACCCTAAACCTAACCCTAGCCCTCACCCTAACCCTAACCCTTACCCTAACCCTAACACTAACCCTTATGCTAACCATAACCCTTACCCTAACTCTAACCATAACCCTTAACCTAACCCTAACACTAACCCTAACACCTAACCCTAACACTTACCCTAACCCTAACCCTAACCCTAACCCCTAACCCTAACCCTAACCCTAACCGCTCACCCTAATCCTAAGCCTTACCCGTACCTTAACCCTAACCCTTACCCTAACACTTACCCTTACAATAACCCCTACCCTAACACTAACTCTAAGCCTAATCCTTACTCTAACCCTAAGCCTAACCCTAACACTAATCCTTACCCGTACCCTAACCCTAATCCTAATCCTAACCCTAACGCTAACCGTAACCCTTACCCTTACCCTAACCCTAAACCTAACCCTCACCCTAAATCTAAAACTTACACTTACCCTAAGCCTAACCCTAAACCTTACACTAAACCTAACCCTAACCCTAACCCTTACCCTTACCGAACGCTAACCCTAACCCTAACCATAACCATAACACATACCCTTAACCTAACCCTAACCCTAACCCTAAACGTAACCCTAACCCTAACCCTAACCTTAACCCTAACCCTAACACTAACACTAACCCTAAACCTAACCCTTACCCTAACCCCAACCCTAACCCTTACCCTAACCCTAACCCTAATCCTAACCTTAACCCCAACACTAAACCTAACCCTAACCCTAACCCTTACCCTAACCCTGACCCTAATCCTGACCCTAAATCTTACCCTTACCCCAACCCTAACCCTAACCCTAAACATAACCCTAACCGTAACCTTAACCCTAATCCTTACCCTTACCCTAACCCTAACCCTAACCCTAAACCTAATCCTAATCCTAACATTAACTCTTATCCTTACCCTAACCCTAACGCTAAACCTAATCCTACCCCATACCCTCACCCTAACCCTAAACTTAAACCTAACCCTAACCCTAACCCTAACCTCAACCCTAACCCTTATCCTCACCCTAACCCTAACCCTAAGCCTAAACCTAACCCTAACCCCAAACTTAACCATTACCCTTATCCTAACCCTAAACCTAAACCTAACCCTATCCCTTACCCTTACACTAACCCTAAACCTACCCCTAACCTTAATCCTAATCTTAACCCTTACCCTTACCCTACCCTAAACCTAACACTAAATCTAAACCTAACCCTAACCCCTAACCCTAACCCTAACCCTAAACCTTACCTAACCATAATCCTAACTCTAACCCTAACCCTAATCCTTACCCTAACCCAAACCCTAAACCTTACTCTTTCCCTACCTAAACCTGACCCTAATCCTAAACCTAACCCTAACCCTAACGCTAACCCTTACCCTAACCCTAACCCTAATCCTAACCCTAACCCTTGCCCTTACCCTAACCCTAACCCTAACCCTAACCCTAAACCTAACAATAACCTGAACCTTAAACCTTACCCTAACCCTAACCCTAAACCTAACCTGAACTATAACCCTATCCCTAATCCTAACATTTATCCTTACCCTAATCCTAACACTAAACCTAACCCTAACCCTTACCCGTACCCTAACCGTTACCCTAACCCTAACAAGAACCCTAACCGTAACCCTAAACCTAACCCTAATCCTAACCCTAAACCTAACCCAAACCCTAAACCTAAACCTAACCCTAACCCTAACCCTAACCCTTACCCTAACCCTAACCCTAAACTTATCCCTAACCCTAAGCCAACCCTAACTCTTACCCTTACCCGAATCCTAACCCTAAAACTTACCCGAAACCTAACCCTATCCCTAACCCTAACTCTTACCCTTACCCTAACCCTAACCCTAAATCTACCCTGAAACCTAACCCTATCCCTAACCCTAACATTTATCCTTACCCTAACCCTAATCCTAACCCTAACCCTAACCATAACCATAACCCCTAACCCTAACCCTAAACCTTACCTAACCCTAATCCTAATCCTAACCCTAACCCTAATCCTTACACTAACCCAAACCCTAACCCTTACTCTTTCCCTACCTAAACCTGACCCTAACCATAAACCTAACACTAACAATAACGCAACCCTAACCCTAACACTAACCCTAATCCTAACCCTACCTCTTGCCCTTACCCTAAGCCTAACCCTAACCCTAAACCTAACACTAACCCTAAACTTAAACCTTACCGTAACCATAACCGTAACCCCTAACCTTAACCCTTAACCTAACCCCAACCCTAAACTTAACCCTTACCATTACCCTTACACTAACCCTAAACCTAACACTAACCCTAACACTAACCCTAACCATAAACCTTAACGTAACCCTAACCTTAACCCTTACCTTAACCCTAACCATAACCCTAAGCATAAACTTAACCCTAACCCTAACCCTAACCCGAACCTTACCCTTACCCAAATCCTAAACCTAACCCTAACCTTAACCCTACCCTAACCTTAACCCTAACCCTAATCCTAAACCTTGCCCTGACCCTAACCCTAACCCTAAACCTAACATTAACCCTAACCCTAACCTTACCCTTACACTAACCCTAACCCTAAACCTAACCCTAACCTTAACCCTACCCTAACCTTAACCCTAACCCTAATCCTAACCCTTGCCCTTACCCTAACCCTCACCCTAAACCTAAATCTAACCCTAACCCTAACCCTTACCCTAACCCTAACCCTAAACCTAACCCTAACCCTAAACCCTAACCCTAACCCTACCCCTAACCCTTACCTAACCCTAAACCTAAATCTAACCCTAAACCTAACCCTAACTCTTACCCTAACCCTAACCCTAATCCTAACCCTAACCCTTACCCCTACCCTAAACCTAACCCTAAAACTAAACCAAACCCTAACCCTAATCTTAACCTTAACACTTACCCTTACCCTAACCCTAACCGTAACAACTAACCCTAAACCTATCCCTAACCCTAATCCTAACACTTACCCTTACCCTAAACCTAACCCTAACCCTAACACTAACGCTAACACTTACCCTAACCCTAACCCTAACCCTAACCCTTATCCTAACCCCAAACCTAACCCTAACCCTCACCCTAACACATACCCTTACCCTAAACCTAACCCTAACCCTAACCGTAACCCTAAATCTAACCCTAAACCTAACCCTAAACCCTAACCCTAACGCTAACCTTAACCCCAACCCTAACACTAACCCTTGCCCTTATCCTAACACTAACCCAAACCTAACACTAACCCTAACCCTAATCCTAACCCTAACCCTAACCCTTACCCTTACCCTAAACCTA
>JANJXV010000343.1:365000-395000 GCA_024803745.1 Megascapheus bottae
CCCTAACCTTACCCCTAATCCTAACCCTAACCCTAATCCTTACCCTTACCCTAGCCCTAACCCTAAACCTAACCCTAAACCTAACCCTAATCCTAACACCTAACCCTATCCCGAACCCCTACCCTTTCCCTAACCCTAACCCTAACACTAACACTTACCCAAAACCTAATCCTAACCCTAACCCTTAACCTCACCCTAACCCTAACGCTAACCTTAACCCCAACCCTAAACCTAAACCTATCCCTAACCCTAACCCTAACCCTTACCCTAACCCTAACCCTAACCCTAACACTAACACTAACACTTACCCTTAACCTAACTCTAACCCTAACCCTAACAATAACCCTTTTTCTAATCCTAACCCTAACCCTAACTCTAACCGTAACCCTTAACCTAACCCTAACACTAAACCTAATGTCTAACCCTTACTCTAACCCTAACCCTAACCGTAACCCCTAACCCTAACCCTAACCCTAACCCTAACCGCTAACCCTAACCCTAACCCTAACCCTAACCCCTACCCTAACCCTAACCCTAATCCTAATCCTTACTCTAACTCTAACCCTAACCCTAACATTAACCCTTACCCGTACCCTAACCCTAAACCTAACCCTAACCCTAACCCTTACCCGTACCCTAACCCTAAACCTAACCCTAACCCTAACCCTAACCCTTACCCTTACCCTAACCCTAATTCTAACCCTAAACCTAAACCTAAAACTTACACTTACCATAAACATAACCTAACCCTTACACTAAACCTAACCCTAACCCTAACCCTTACCCTTACCTTAAACCTAAACGTAACCGTTACCCTTACCCTAACGCTAAGCCTAACCATAACCCTAACACATACCCTTAACCTAAACCTAACCCTAACCCTAACCGTAACCCTAACCCTAACCCTAACCTTAACCCTAACCCTAACACTTACCCTAACCCTAACCTTAACCCTAACCCTAAACATAACCCTAACACTAACACTTACCCTTAACCTAACCCCAACCCTAACCCGAACACTAACCCTTATCCTAACCCTAACCCTAACCCTAAGTCTAACCCTAACCCTTAACCTAACCCTAACACTAAATCTAAATGTAACCCTAACCCTAACCCTAACCCTAACCCCTCACCCTGTACGTAACCCTAACCCTAACCCTAACCCTTACTCTAACCGTAACCCTAACCCTAACCCTAATCCTTACCCTAACCCTAGCCCTAACCCTAATCCTTACCCTAACCCTAAACCTAACCCTAACCCTAAACCTAACCCTAACCCTAAACCTAACCCTTACCCTAACCCAAACCCTAACCTTAAACATAACCTTATCCCTAACCCTAACCCTAACCCGAATCTTTACCCTTACCCTAACACTAACCCTAAACCTAACCCTAACTCTAACCCTAACCATTACCCTAACCCTAACCATAACCCTAAACCTAACCCTAACCTTAACCCTTACCCTAACCCTTACTCTAACCTCTAACTCTACCCCTAAACCAAACCCTAATCATTACCCTTATCCTAAACTTAACCCTAACACTAACGCTTACCCTTACCCTAAATCCTACCCTAACCATAACCCTAAACTTTACCCTTAACCTAACCCTAACAATAACCCTAACCTTAACACTAATCCTAACCCTTGCCCTTACCCTAACCCTAACCCTAACCCATACCCTTACTCTAACCCTAACCCTAACACTTACCCTTACCCTAACCCTAACCCCTAACCTTAACCCTAACCCTAACCCTTACCCTCATACTTACTCTAACCCTAACCCTAACCCTTAACTTACCCTAACCCTAACCCTAACCCTAACCCTTACCCTAACCCTAACCCTAACCCTAAGCCTAACACTAACCCTAACACTTACCCTAACCCTAACCCTAACCCTAACCCTAACGCTACCCTAAACCTAACCCTAACCCTAACCCTAACCCTTATCCTAACTCTAACCCTAACCCTAACACTAACACATACTCTTACCCAACCCCTAACACTAACTCTAACCTTAACCGTAAACCTAACCCTAACCCTAACACTAACCCTACCCCTAACCCTTACACTAAACCTAACTCTAACCCTAAACCTTGCCCTTACCCTAACCCTAACCCTAACCTTAACCCTAACTCTAACCCAACCCTAACTCTCACCCTTCCCCTAACCCTAACTTTAAACCTAACCCTAACCATAACCCCTAACCCTAACCGTAACCCTATCCCTTACCCTACCCCTAACCCTAACACTAATCCTTACCCTAACATTAACCCTAAACCTTACCCTTTCCCTAACCCGAACCCTAACCCTAACCTAACCCTAACCCTAACCCTAACGCTAACACTTACCCTTACCCTGACCCTAACCCTAACCCTAACCCTAGCCCTTAACCTAACCCTAACCCTAACTCTAACCCTAACACATACCCTTACTCTAACCCTAACTCTAACCCTAACCATAACCCTAAACCTAACAGTAAACCAACTCTATCCTTAACCGTCACCCTTATCCTAACCCTAATCTTAACCCCAACACTAAACCTAACCCTAACCCTAAACCTTACGCTAAACCTAAACCTAATCCTGACCTTAAACCCTACCCTTACCCTAACCCTACCCTAACCCTAACCCTAATCCTTACCCTAACCCTGACCCTAACCCTAACCCTTACCCTTTCCCTACCCAGAACCCTAACCCTAAACTTAACCTTTATCCTTACCCTCACCATAAGCCTAAACCTAAACTTAACCCTAACCCTAACCCTAACCTTACCCCTAACCCTAACCCTAACCCTAACCCTTACCCTTACCCTAGCCCTAATCCTAAACCTAACCCTAACCCTAACCCTAATCCTAACACCTAACCGTATATCTAACCCGAACCCCTAACCTTACCCTAACCCTAACCCTAACCCGAACCCTAACCCTAACACTTACCCTAAACCTAATCCTAACCCTAAACCTTACCCTCACCCTAACCCTAACGCTAACCTTAACCCCAACACTAAACCTAAACCTAGCCCTAACCCTAACCCTAAACCTTACCCTAACCCTAACACTAACCCTAACCCTAACACTAACACTTACCCTTAACCTAACCCTAACCCTAACACTAACCCTTATCCTAACCCTAACCCTAACCCGAACTCTAACCCTAACCCTTAACCTAACCCTAAGACTAACCCTAACCCCTAACACTTACTCTAACCCTAACCCTAACCCCTAACCCCTAACCCTAACCGCTAACCCTAACCCTAACCCTAACGCTAACCCTAACACTTACCCGAACCCTCACCCTAAACCTAACACTTCCCCTTACCCTACCCCCTACCCTAACCCTAACCCTAATCCTAATACTTTCTAACCCTAACCCTAACCCTAACATTAACCCTTACCTGTACCCTAACCCTAAACCTAAACCTAACCCTAAACCTAACCCTAACACTTACCCTTACCCTAAACCTAACCCTAACCCATACCCTAACCCTAACCCTAACCCTAAGCCTAACACTAACCCTAACACTTACCCTAACCCTAACCCTAACCCTAACGCTACCCTAAACTTAACCCTAACCCTAACCCTTATCGTAACTCTAACCCTAACCCTAACCCTAACACATACTCTTACCCAACCCCTAACCCTAACTCTTACCGTAACCCTAAACCTAACCCTAACCCTAACACTAACCCTAACCCTAACTCTTACACTAACCCTAACTCTAACCCTAAACCTTGCCCTTACCCTAACCCTAACCTTAACCCTAACCCTAACCCAACCCTAACTCTCACCCTTTCCCTAACCCTAACCCTAAACCTAACAAGAACCCTAATCCTATCTCTAACCCTAACTCTTATCCTTAGCCTAACCCTAACCTTAAACCTAACCCTAACCCTAACCCCTACCCTTAACCGTAACCCTAACCCTAACCATAACCATTACCCTACCCCTAACCCTAACACTAATCCTTACCCTAACCCTTACCCTAAACCTTACCCTTTCCCTAACCCGAACCCTAACCCTAACCTAACCCTAACCCTATCCCTAACCCTTACCCTAACCCTTACCCTAAACCTTACCCTTTGCCTAACCCGAACCCTAACCCTAACCTAACCCTAACCCTAACCCTAACCCTAACACTAACCCTAGTCTAACCCTAACGCTAACACTTACCCTTACCCTGACCCTAACCCTAACCCTAACCCTTAACCTAACCCTAACCCTAACTCTAACCCTAACACATACCCTTACTCTAACCCTAACTCTAACCCTAACCGTAACCCTAAATCTAACAATAAACCAACCCTATCCCTAACCGTCACCCTTATCGTAACCCTAACCTTAACCCCAACACTAAACCTAACCCTAACCCTAACCCTTACGCTAAATCTAACCCTAATCCTGCCCCTAAACCATACACTTACCCTAACCCTAACCCTAACCCTAATCCTTACACTAACCCTGACCCTAACCCTAACCCTTACCCTTTCCCTACCCAGAACCCTAACCCTAAACCTAACCCTTACCCTTACCCTCACCCTAAGCCTAAACCTAAACTTAACCCTAACCCTAACCCTAACCTTACCCCTAACCCTAACCCTAACCCTAATCCTTACCCTTACCCTAGCCCTAACCCTAAACCTAACCCTAACCCTAACCCTAATCCTAACACCTTACCGTATCACTAACCCGAACCCCTACCCTTACCCTAACTCTAACCCTAACCCTAACATTAAGCCTTACCCGTACCCTAACCCTAAACCTAACCCTAACCCTAACCCTAGCCCTTACCCTTACCCTAACCCTAATCCTAACCCTAAACCTAAACCTAAAACTTACACTTACCCTAAACCTAACCTAACCCTTACACTAAACCTAACCCTAACCCTAACCCTTACCCTAACGCTAACCCTAACCCTAACCCTAACACATACCCTTAACCTAAACCTAACCCTAACCCTAACCGTAACCCTAAACCTAACCCTAACCCTAACCTTAACCCTAACCCTTTCACTTACCCTAACCCTAACCTTAACCCTAAACCTTACCCTATCACTAAACCTAACCCTAACACTAAACCTAACCTTAACCCTAACCCTAATCCTAACACCTCACCGTATCCCTAACCCGAACCCCTACCCTTACCCTAACCCTAACCCTAACCCTAACACTTACCCTAACCCTAACCCTAACACTTACCCTTACCCTAACCCTAACCCTAACCCTAACCCTTATCCTAACCCTAACCCTAACTCTAACCCTAACACATACCATTACCCTAACCCTAACCCTAACCCTAACCCTTACCCTAACCCTAACCTTAACCCCAACACTAAACCTAACCCTAACCCTAACCCTTACGCTAACCCTAACCCTAATCCTGACCCTATACCTTATCCTTACCCTAAACCTAACCCTAACCCTAATCCTTACCCTAACCCTGACCCTAACCATAACCCTTACCCTTTCCCTACCCAGAACCCTAACCCTAAACCTAACCCTTACCCTTACCCTCACCCTAAGCCTAAACCTAACCTTAACCCTAACCCTAAACCTAACCTTACCCCTAACCCTAACCCTAACCCTTACCCTTACACTAGCCCTAACCCTAAACCTAACCCTAAACCTAACCCTAATCCTAACACCTAACCCTATCCCTAACCCGAACCCCTACCCTTTCCCTAACCCTAACCCTAAACCTAACACTTACCCAAAACCTAATCCTAACCCTAACCCTTAACCTCACCCTAACCCTAACGCTAACCTTAACCCCAACCCTAAACCTAAACCTAGCCCTAACCCTTACTCTAACCCTTATCCTAACCCTAACCCTAACACTAACCCTAACACTAACACTTACCCTTAACCTAACTGTAACCCTAACCCTAACAATAACCCTTTTCCTAACCCTAACCCTAACCCTAACTCTAACCCTAACCCTAACCGTAACCCCTAACCCTAACCCTAACCCTAACCGCTAACCCTAACCCTAACCCTAACCCAAACACTAACCCCTACGCTAACCCTAACCCTAATCCTAATCCTTACTCTAACCCTAACCCTAACCCTAACATTAACCCTTACCCGTACCCTAACCATAAACCTAACCCTAACCCTAACCCTTACCCTAACCCTAACCCTCATTCTAACTCTAAACCTAAACCTAAAACTTACACTTACCCTAAACATAACCTAACCCTTACATGAAATCTAACCCGAACCCTAACCCTTACCCTTACCTTAAACCTAACCCTAACCGTTACCCTTACCCTAACGCTAACCCTAACCCTAACCCTAACACATACCCTTAACCTAAACCTAACCCTAACCCTAACCGTAACCCTAAACCTAACCCTAACCTTAACCCTAACCCTAACACTTACCCTAACCCTAACATTAACCCTAACCCTTACCCTATCCCTAAGCCTAACCCTAACACTAAACCTAACCCTAACCCTAACCCTAACGCTTACCCTTACCCTAAACCTACCCCTAACCCTTACCCTAACCCTAACCCTAACACTAACCCTAACACTTACCATAACCCTAACCCTAATCCTAACCCTAATGCTACCCTAAACCTAACCCTAACCCTAACACTAAACCTTATCCTAACCCTAACCCTAACCCTAACGCTAACACATACCCTTACCCTAACCCTAACCCTAACCCTAACAGTAACCCTAAACCTAACCCTATACCTAACCCTAACCCTAATCCTAAATCTAACACTAAACGTAACCCTAAACCTAACACTAACCCTAACTCTAACACTAACCCAAACCCTAAACCTAAACCTAAACCTAACCCTAACCCTAACTCTTACCCTAACCTTAACCCTAACCTTAACCCTAACCCTAACCCAACCCTATCTCTTACACTTACCCTAACCCTAACCCTAAACCTTACCCAAAACCTAACCCTATCCCTAACCCTAACTCTTAAACTTACCCTAACCCTAACCCTACACCTAACCCTAACCCTAATGCTAACCCTAACCTTAACCCTAAACCTTACCCTTACCCTAACCCTAACCCTAACCCTAACCCTAACACTTACCCTTGCCCTAACCCCTACCCTAACCTTAACCCTAACCCTAATCCTTACTCTAACCCTAACCCTAACCCTAACACTAACCCTTACCCGTACCCTAACCCTAATCCTAAACCTAAACTTAACCATAACCTGTAAACTTACACTAACCCTAATCCTAACCCTATCCCTAAGCCTAAAACTTACACTTACCCTAAACCTAACCCTAACCATTACACTAAACATAACCCTAACCCTAACCCTTACCCTTACCTTATTCCTAACCCTAACCCTTACCCTTACCCTAACGCTAACCCTAACCCTAACCCTAACCCTAACCCAACCCTAACTCTTACCCTTACCCTATCCCTAACCCTAAACCTTCCCCGAAACCTAACCCTATCCCTAACCTTAACTCTGATCCTTACCCTAACCCTAACCCTAAACCTGACCCTAACCCTAACCTCTAACCCTATACGTAACCCTAACCCTAACCCTAACCCTTACCGTAACCCTAACCCTAACCCTAATCCTTACCCTAACCCTGGCCCTAACCCTAACCCTTAACCTAACCCTAACCCTAACCCTAACCCTAAACCTTACCCTTACCGTAACCCTAAACCTAACTCTAACCCTAACCCTAACCCTAACCCTAAACCTTACCCTAACCTTAATCCTATCCCTTACCCTAACCCTAACCCTAACCTTAACCATAACCTTAACCCTAACCCTAACCCTAAACCTAACCATAAACATAAACTTAACCCTAACACTAACCGTACTCCTAGAACCTAACACTATCCCTAAGCCGAACCCCTACCCTTCCCCTAACCCTAACCCTAACCCTAACCCTAACACTTACCCTAAACCTAATCCTAACCCTAACCCTTACCCTCACCCTAACCCAAACGCTAACCTTAACCCCAACCCTAAAACTAAACCTAGACCTAAACCTAACTCTCACCCTTACCCTAACCCTAAACCTAACCTTAACCCTAACCCTAAACCTAACCCTAACACTAACACTTACCCTTAACCTAACCCTAACCCTGACCCGAACACTAACCCTTATCCTAACCCTAACCCTAACCCTAACCCCTAACCCTATACGTAACCCTAAATCTAACCCTAACCCTAACCCTAATCCTTACCCTAACCCTAGCCCTAACCCTAATCCTTACCCTAACCCTAGCCCTAACCCTAACCCTTAACCTAAACCTAACCCTAAACTTAACCCTAACCCTTACCCTTACCCTAACCCTAAACCTAACCCTAAACCTAACCTTAACCCTAACCCTAAACCTAACCCTAACACTAACACTTACCCTTAACCTAACCCTAACCCTGACCCGAACACTAACCCTTATCCTAACCCTAACCCTAACCCTAACCCCTAACCCTATACGTAACCCTAAATCTAACCCTAACCCTAACCCTAATCCTTACCCTAACCCTAGCCCTAACCCTAATCCTTACCCTAACCCTAGCCCTAACCCTAACCCTTAACCTAAACCTAACCCTAAACTTAACCCTAACCCTTACCCTTACCCTAACCCTAAACCTAACTCTAACCCTAACCTTAACCCTAACCCTAAACCTTACCCTAAATTTAATCCTAACAATTACCCTAACACTAACCCTAACCTTAACCATAACCTTAACCCTAACCATAACCCTAACCCTATCCCTAAACCTAACCCTAAACATAACCTTAACCTTAACCCTAACCCTAACCCTAACCCTAAACTTTACCCTTACCCTAACCCTAACCATAACCTAACCCTATCCCTAACCCTAACCCTAACCCTAAACTTAACCCTAACCCTAATCCTAACCCTTGCCCTTACCCTAACCCTAACCCTAAACCTAACACTAACCCTAACCCTAACCCTAACCTTAACGCTAAACCTTACCCTTACCCTAAACCTAACCCTAAACCTAATCCTAACCCTAACCCTTAACCTTATCCTAACCCTAACCCTAACACTAACACTTACCCTTACCCTAACCCCTACACTAACCCTAACCCTAACCTATCCCTTACCCTAAACCTAACCCTAACCCTTACCCTTACCCTAACCCTAACCTTAAACCTAACGCTAAACCTTAACCTTACCCTAAACCTAACCCTTACCCCTAATCCTAACCGTAACCCTAACCCTAACCCTAAACCTTACCCTAAACCTAACTCTAACCATAATCCTTACCCTAACCCTAACCCTAACCTAACCCTAACCCTAAACTTACCCCTAACCCTTACCCTTACCCTAACGCTAATCCTAACTCTAACCCTAACTCTAACCCTAACCCTAAAACTTACCCTAACCCTATACCTAACACTTACCCTAACCCTAACCTTAACCCTAAACTTAACCCGAACCCTATCCCTGACCCGAACCTTTACCCTTAACCTAACCCTAAGCCTAACCCTAACCATAACCCTAACCCTAACCCTTACCCTAAACCTAACCCTAACCCTAACCCTAACCCTAACACTAAACCTAACCCTAACCCTAACCCTAAAAATTACCCTTAAACTAACCCTAACCCTTAACCTAACCCTAACCCTAACCCTAACACTAACCCTAACACTTACCCTAAACCTAAACCAAACCCTAACCCTAATCCTTACCCTAACCCTAGCCCTAACCCTAACCCTTAACCTAAACCTAACCCTAAACTTAACCCTAACCCTTACCTTTACCCTAACCCTAAACCTAACTCTAACCCTAACCCCACCCTAACCCTAAATCTTACCCTAACCTTAATCCTAACCCTTACTCTAACCTTAACCTTAACCATAAACTTAACCCTAACCCTAACCCTAACCCTAAACCTAACCCTAAACATAACCTTACCTAAACCTAACCCTAATCCTAACACCTAACCCTATCCCTAAACCGAATCCCTACCCTTACACTAACCCTAACCCTAACCCTAACCCTAACACTTACCCTAAACCTAATCCTAACCCTAACTCTTTTCCTCACCCTAAACCTAACGCTAACCCTAACCCCAACCCTAAACCTAAACCTAGCCCTAACCCTAACCCTAACCCTTAACCTAACCCTAACCCTAAACCTAACCCTAACACTAACACTTACCATTAACCTAACCCTAACCCTAACCCTAACACTAACCCTTATCCTAACCCTAACCCTAACCATAACTCTAACCCTAACCCTTTATCTAACCCTAACACTAACCCTAAACGTAACCCTAACCCTAACACTAAACCTAACCCCTAACCCTGTATGTAAACCTAACCCTAACCCTAACCCTTACCCTAACCCTAACCCTAACCCTAATCCTTACCCTAACCCTAGCCCTAAACCTAATCCTTACCCTAACCCTAGCCCTAACCCTAACCCTTAACGTAACCCTAACCCTAAACTGAATCCTAACCCTTACCCTTACCCCAACCCTAAACCTAACTCTAATCCTAAAACTAATCCTAACCCTAAACCCTACCCTAAACTTAATCCTAACCCTTACCCTAACCCTAACCTTAACCCTAACCCTAACCCTAACCCTAACCCTAACCCTAACCTAACCCTAACCCTAACCCTACCGTAACCCTTACCCTAACACTAATCCTAACCCTAAACCTTACTGTTTCCCTAACCCTAAACCTAACCCTAACCCTAACGTTAACCCTAACACTTACCCTTACCCTAACCCTAACCCTAACCCTAACAACTACCCTTACCCTAACCCTAACCGTTAACCTAACCCCAACCCTAACCCTAACACTAACCCTAACACTTACCCTAACCCTAACCCTAACACTAACGCTACCCTAATCCTAACCCTAACCCTAACCCTAACCCTTATCCTAACCCTAACCCTAACCCTAACCCTAACACATACCCTTACCCTAAACCTAACCCTAACCCTAACCCTAACCGTAACCCTAAACCTAACAATAAACCCAACCCTAACCCTAAGCATAACCCTAACCCTAACCGTAACCATAAACCTAACCCTAACCATAACCCTAACCCAAACCCTAACCCTAAACCTAACCATAACTCTAACCTTTACCCTTACCCTAACCCTAACCCTAACCCTTACCCTAAACCTAACACTAACCCTAACCCTAAACCTAACCCTAACCCTAAAACTTACCCTAAGCCAAACCCTAAACCTAACACTTACACTAACCCTAACCCTAACCCTAACCCTTAATCTAACCATAACCCTAACCCTAACTCTAACCCCTAACCTTAACCTTAACCTAACCCTAACCCTAAACTTAACCCTAAACCTTACCCTTACCCTAACCCTAAACCTAACTCTAAATCTAACACTAACCCTAACCCTAAACCGTATCATAACCGTAATCCTAACCCTAACCCTAACCCTAACCCTAACAGTAACCCCAACACATACCTAACCCTAACCCTAACCCTAACCCTAACCTTAAACCTAATCCTAACCCGAACCCTAACCCTAAATCTTAAACTTACCTTATCCCTAACCCTAAACCTTACCCGAAACCTAAACCTATCCCTAACCTTAACTCTTATCCTTACCCTAACCCTAACCATAAACCTGACCCTAACCCTAACCCCTAACCCTATACGTAACCCTTACCCTAACCCTAACCCTTACCCTAACCCTAACCCTAACCCTAATCCTAACCCTAACCCTAGCCATAACCCTAACCCTTAACCTAACCCTAACCCTAACCCTTACCCTAACCCTTACCCTTACCCTAACCCTAAACCTAACTCTAACCCTAACCCTACCCCTAACCCTAAACCTTACCCTAACCTTAATCCTAACCCTTACCCTAACCCTAACCCTAACGTTAACCATAACCTTAACCCTAACCCAACCCTAACCCTAACCCTAAACATAACCTTAACCCTAAGCCTAACCCTAATCCTAACACCTAACCCTATCCCTAACCCGAACCCCTACCCTTACCCTAACCCTAACCTTAACACTTACACAAAACCTAATCCTAACCCTAACCCTTAACCTCACCCTAACCCTAACGCTAACCTTAACCCCAACCCTAATCCTAAACCTAGCCCTAAACCTAACCCTAACCCTAAACCTTACCCTAATCCTAACACTAACCCTAACACTAACACTTACCATTAACCTAACCCTAAACCTAACCCTAACACTAACACTTTTCCTAACCCTAACCCTAATCCTAACTCTAACCCTAGCCCTTAACCTCACCCTAACACTAACCCTAACCCCTAACCCTTACTCTAACCCTAACCCTAACCCTAACCCCAACCCTAACCCTAACCCTAACCGCTAACCCTAACCCTAACCCTAACCTTAACCCTAACCCCTACCCTAACCCTAACCCTAATCCTAATGCTTACTCTAACCCTAACCCTAACCCTAACATTAACCTTTACCCGTACCCTAACCCTAAATCTAACCCTAACCCTAACCCTTACCCTTACCCTAACCCTAATTCTAACCCTAAACCTAAACCTAAAACATACATTTACCCTAAACATAACCTAACCCTTACAATAAACCTAACCCTAACCCTAAACCTTACCCTTAGCTTAAACCAAACCCTAACCCTTACCCTTACCCTAACCCTAACCCTAACCCTAACACATACCCTTAACCTAAACCTAACCCTAACCCTAACCGTAACCCTAAACTTAACCCTAAACTTAACCCTAACCCTAACACTTACCCTAACCCTAACCTTAACCCTAACCCTTACCCTATCCCTAACCCTAACCCTAACACTAAACCTAACCCTAACCCTAACCCTACCGCTTACCCTAACCCTAACCCTAACCCTAACCCTAACCCTTACCCTAACCCTAATCCTAACACTAACACTAACCCTAACACTTACCCTAACCCTAACCCTAACGCTACCCTAAACCTAACCCTAACCCTAACCCTAACCCTTATCCTCACCCTAACCCTAACCCTAACGCTAACACATTACCTTACCCTAACCTTAACCTTAACCCTAACCGTAACCCTAAACCTAACCCTATACCTAACCTTAACCCTAACCCTAAACCTAACCCTATACCTAACCTTAACCCTAACCCTAAATCTAACCCTAAACGTAACCCTAAACCTAACCCTAACCCTAACCCTAACCCTAACCCAAACCATAAACCGAACCCTAACCCTAAACCTTACCTGAAACCTAACCCTATCCCTAACCCTAACTCTTATCCTTACCCTAACCCTAACCCTAAAACTAACCCTAACCCTAATGCTAACGCTAACCCTAACCCTAACCCTAACCCAACCCTAACTCTTACACTTACCCTATCCCTAACCCAAAACCTTACCTGAAACCTAACCCTATCCCTATCCTTAACTCTTATCCTTACCCTAACCCTAACCCTAAACCTGACCCTAACCCTAAACCCAAACCCTATTCGTAACCCTAAACCTAACCCTAACCCTTACCCTAACCCTAACCCTAACCCTAATCCTAACCCTAACCCTAGCCATAACCCTAACCCTTAACCTAACCCTAACCCTAACTCTTACCCTAACCCTTACCCTTACCCTAACCCTAAACCTAACTCTAACCCTAACCCTAACTCTAAAATTTACCCTAACCTGAATCCTAACCCTTACCCTAACCCTAACCCTAACCTTAACCATAACCTTAACCTTAACCCTAACCCTAACCCTAAACCTAACCCTAAACATAACCTTAACCCTAACCCTAACCCTAATCTTAACACCTAACCCTATCCCTAACCCGAACTCCTACCCTTACCCTAACCCTAACACTAACCCTACCCCTAACCCTAACACTTACCCTAAACCTAATCCTAACCCTAACCCTTACCCTCACCCTAACCCAAACGCTAACCTTCACCCCAACCCTAAACCTAAACCTAGCCCTAACCCTAACCCTAACCCTTACCCTAACCCTAACCCTAACCCTAACCCTAAACCTAAACCTAACCCTAACACTAACACTTACCCTTAACCTAACCCTAATGCTAACCCGAACACTAACCCTTATCCTAACCCTAACCCTAACCCTAACTCTAACCCTAACCCTTAACCTAACCCTAACACTAACCCTAAACGTAACCCTAACCCTAACCCTAACCCTAACCCCTAACCCTATACATAACCCTAACCCTAACCCTAACCCTTACTCTAACCCTAACCCTAACCCTAATCCTTACCCTAACCCTAGCCCTAAACCTAATCCTTATCCTAACCCTAGCCCTAACCCTAACCCTTAACCTAACCCTAACCCTAAACTTAACCCTAACCCTTACCCTTACCCTAACCCTAAACTTAACTCTAACCCTTACCTTAACCCTAACCCTAAACCTTACCCTAACTTTAACCCTAACACTTACCCTAACCCTAACCCTAACCTTAACCATAACCTTAACCCTAACCCTAACCCTAACCCTGACCCTAACCCTAAACCTATCCCTAAACATAACCTTAACCTTAACCCTAACCCTAACCCTAACCCTAAACCTAAACCTAACCCTAACACTAACACTTACCCTTAACCTAACCCTAATGCTAACCCGAACACTAACCCTTATCCTAACCCTAACCCTAACCCTAACTCTAACCCTAATCCTTAACCTAACCCTAACACTAACCCTAAACGTAACCCTAACCATAACCCTAACCCTAACCCCTAACCCTATACATAACCCTAACCCTAACCCTAACCCTTACTCTAACCCTAACCCTAACCCTAATCCTTACCCTAACCCTAGCCCTAAACCTAATCCTTATCCTAACCCTAGCCCTAACCCTAACCCTTAACCTAACCCTAACCCTAAACTTAACCCTAACCCTTACCCTTACCCTAACCCTAAACTTAACTCTAACCCTTACCTTAACCCTAACCCTAAACCTTACCCTAACTTTAACCCTAACACTTACCCTAACCCTAACCCTAACCTTAACCATAACCTTAACCCTAACCCTAACCCTAACCCTGACCCTAACCCTAAACCTATCCCTAAACATAACCTTAACCTTAACCCTAACCCTAACCCTAACCCTATATTTACCCTTACCCTAACCCTAACCCTAAACCTAACCCCAACCCTAACCCTAAACCTAACCCTAACCCTAACCCTAACCCTAAACTTAACCCTAACCCTAAACCTAACCCTTGCCCTTACCCTAACCCTAACCCTTAACCTAACACTAACCCTAACCCTAACAATAACCTTAACCCTAACCCTTACCCTTACCCTAAACCTAACCCTAAACCTAATCCTAAACCTAACCCTTACCCTTATCTTAACCCTAACCCTAACACTAACAGTTACCCTTACCCTAACCCCTACACTAACCCTAACCCTAACCCTAACCCTTACCCTAAACCTAACCCTAACCCTTACCATTACCCTAACCCTAACCCTAACCTTACCCTAAACCTAACTCTAACCCTAATCCTTATCCTAACCCTAACCCTAACCCTAACCTAAACCTAACCCTAAACTTAGCCCTAACCCTTTCCCTTACCCTAACCCTAAACCTAACTCTAACCCTAACTCTAACCCTAACCCTAAAACTTACCCTAACCCTATCCCTAACCCTAACCCTAACCCTAACCTTAACCCTAACCTTAACCCTAACCCTATCCCTGACCCGAAACTTTACCCTTAACCTAACCCAAACCTAAACCTAACCCTAACCCTAACCGTAACTCTTACCCTAACCCTAACCCTAATCCTAAGCCTAAACCTTACCGTTTCCCTAACTCTAAACCTAACCCTAACCCTAACCTTAACAATAACACTTACCCTTAACCTAACCCTAACCCTAACACTAACACTAAACCTAACCCTAACCCTAACAATTACCCTTACCCTAACCCTAACCCTTAACCTAACCCTAACCCTAACCCTAGCCCTAACCCTAACCCTAGCCCTAACCCTAACCCTTAACCTAAACCTAACCCTAAACTTAACCCTAACCCTTACCCTTACCCTAACCCTAAACCTAACTCTACCCTAACCCCACCCTAACCCTAAACCTTACCCTAACCTTAATCCTAACCCTAACATTAACCATAACCTTAACCCTAACCCTAACCCTAAACCTAACCCTAAACATAACCTTAACCCTAACCCTAACCCTAACACCTAACCCTATCCCTAAACCGAACCCCTACCCTTACCCTAACCCTAACCCTAACCATAACCCTAACACTTACCCTAAAACTAATCCTAACCCTAACTCTTACCCTCACCCTAACCCTAACGCTAACCTTAACCCCAACCCTAAACCTAAACCTAGACCTAACCCTAACCCTACCCTTACCCTAACCCTAACCCTAACCCTAACCCTAACACTAACACTTACCCTTAACCTAAACCTAACCCTAACCCTAACACTAACCCTTATCCTAACCCTAACCCTAACCCTAACCCTAACTCTAACCCTAACCCTTAATCTAACCCTAACACTAACCCTAAACGTAACCTTAACCCTAACACCTAACCCTATATGTAACCCTAACCCTAACCCTAACCCTTACCCTAACCCTAACCCTAACCCTAATCCTTACCCTAACCCTAGCCCTAATCCTAATCCTTACCCTAACCCTAGCCCTAACCCTAACCCTTAACGTAACCCTAACCCTAACCCTAACCCTAACCCTAACCGTTACCCTTACCCTAAACCTAACCCTAATCCTTACCCTAACCCTAGCCCTAATCCTAATCCTTACGCTAACCCTAACCCTAACCCTAACCCTAACCCTAACCCTAACCGTTACCCTTACACTAACGCTAACCCTAACCCTAACCCTAACACATACCCTTAACCTAAACCTAATCCTAACCCTAACCGTAACCCTAAACCTAACCCTAACCTTAACCCTAACCCTAACACTTACCCTAACCCTAACATTAACCCTAACCCTTACCCTATCCCTAAGCCTAACCCTAACACTAAACCTAACCCTAAACCTAACCCTAACGCTTACCCTTACCCTAACCCTAACCCTAACCCTAACCCTAACCCTTACCCTAAACCTAACCCTAACACTAACCCTAACACTTACCCTAACCCTAACCCTAATCCTAACCCTAACGCTACCCTAAACCTAACCCTAACCCTAACCCTAAACCTTATCCTAACCCTAACCCTAACCCTAACGCTAACACATACCCTTACCCTAACCCTAACCCTAACCCTAACCCTAACCGTAACCCTAAACATAACCCTATACCTAACCCTAACCCGAATCCTAAATCTAACACTAAACGTAACCCTAAACCTAACCCTAACCCTAACCCTAACCCTAACCCTAACCCAAACCCTAAACCTAAACCTAACCCTAACCCTAACTCTTACCCTAACCCTAACGCTAACCTTAACCCTAACCCTAACACAACCCTATCTCTTACACTTACCCTAACCCTAACCCTAAACCTTACCCGAAACCTAACCCTATCCCTAACCCTAACTCTTATACTTACCCTAACCCTAACCCTCAACCTAACCCTAACCCTAATGCTAACCCTAACCTTAACCCTAAACCTTACCCTTACCCTAACCCTAACCCTAACCCTAACACTTACCCTTGCCCTAACCCCTACTCTAACCCTAACCCTAACCCTAATCCTTACTCTAACCCTAACCCTAACACTAACACTAACCCTTACCCGTACCCTAACCGTAAACCTAAACCTAACCCTTACTTTAACAATAACCAGTACACTTACACTAACCCTAATCCTAACCCTAACCCTAAGCCTAAAACTTACACTTACCCTATACCTAACCCTAACCATTACACTAAACATAACCATAACCCTAACCCTTACCCTTACCTTATCCCTAACCCTAACCCTTACCCTTACCCTAACGCTAACCGTAACCCTAACCCTAACCCTAACCCAACCCTAACTCTTACCCTTACACTATCCCTAAACCTAAACCTTACCCGAAACCTAACCCTATCCCTAACCTTAACTCTTATCCTTACCCTAACCCTAACCCTAAACCTGACCCTAACCCTAACCTCTAAACCTATACGTAACCCTAACCCTAACCCTAACCCTTACCGTAACCCTAACCCTAACCCTAATCCTTACCCTAATCCTGGCCCTAACCCTAACCCTTAACCTAACCCTAACCCTAACCCTAAACCTTACCCTTACCCTAACCCTACACCTAACTCTAACCCTAACCCTAACCCTAACCCTAAACCTTACCCTAACCTTAATCCTATCCCTTACCCTAACCCTAACCCTAACCTTAACCATAACCTTAACCCTAACCCTAAACCTAACCCTAAACATAAACTTAACCCTAACACTAACCGTACTCCTAGAACCTAACCCTATCCCTAACCCGAACCCCTACCCTTCCCCTAACCCTAACCCTAACCCTAACCCTAACACTTACCCTAAACCTAATCCTAACCCTAACCCTTACCCTCACCCTAACCCAAACGCTAACCTTAACCCCAACCCTAAACCTAAACCTAGCCATAAACCTAACTCTCACCCTTACCCTAACCCTAACCCTAACCTTAACCCTAACCCTAAACCTAACCCTAACACTAACACTTACCCTTAACCTAATCCTAACCCTTACCCGAACACTAACCCTTATCCTAACCCTAACCCTAACCCTAACCCCTAACCCTATACGTAACCCTAATCCTAACCCTAACCCTTAGTCTAACCCTAACCCTAACCCTAATCCTTACCCTAACCCTAGCCCTAACCCTAATCCTTACCCTAACCCTAGCCCTAACCCTAACCCTTAACCTAAACCTCACCCTAAACTTAACCCTAACCCTTAAGCTTACCCTAACCCTAAACCTAGCTCTAACCCTAACCTTAACCCTAACCCTAAACCTTACCCTAACTTTAATCCTAACACTTACCCTAACCCTAACCCTAACCTTAACCATAACCTTAACCCTAACCATAACCCTAACCCTACCCCTAAACCTAACCCTAAACATAACCTTAACCTTAACCCTAACCCTAACCCTAACCCTAAACTTTACCCTTACCCTAACCCTAACACTAAACCTAACCCCAACCCTAACCCTAACCCTAACCCTAACCCTAAACTTAAGCCTAACCCTAATCCTAACCCTTGCCCTTACCCTAACCCTAACCCTAAACCTAACACTAACCCTAACCCTAAACCTAACCTTAACGCTAACCCTTACCCTTACCCTAAACCTAACCCTAAACCTAATCCTAACCCTAACCCTTACCCTTATCCTAACCCTAACCCTAACACTAACACTTACCCTTACCCTAACCCCTACACTAACCCTAACCCTAACCCTAACCCCTACCCTAAACCTAACCCTAACCCTTACCCTTACCCTAACCCTAACCTTAAACCTAACGCTAAAACCTTAACCTTAACCTAAACCTAACCCTTACCCCTAACCCTAACCTTAACCCTAACCCTAACCCTAACCCTTACCCTAAACCTAACTCTAACCCTAATCCTTACCCTAACCCTAACCCTAACCCTAACCTAACCCTAACCCTAAACTTACCCCTAACCCTTACCCTTACCCTAACCCTAATCCTAACTCTAACCCTAACTCTAACCCTAACCCTAAAACTTACCCTAACCCTATACCTAACCCTTACCCTAACCCTAACCTTAACCCTAAACTTAACCCGAACCCTATCCCTGACCCGAACCTTTACCCTTAACCTAACCCTAAACCTAACCCTAACCCTAACCCTAACCCTTACCCTAAACCTAACCCTAACCCTAACCCTAACCCTAACACTAAAGCTAACCCTAACCCTAACCCTAACAATTACCCTTACCCTAACCCTAACCCTTAACCTAACCCTAACCCTAACCCTAACACTAACCCTAACACTTACCCTAAACCTAAACCTAACCCTAACCCTAATCCTTACCCTAACCCTAGCCCTAACCCTAACCCTTAACCTAAACCTAACCCTAAACTTAACGCTAACCCTTACTTTTACCCTAACCCTAAACCTAACTCTAACCCTAACCCCACCCTAACCCTAAATCTTACCCTAACCTTAATCCTAACCCTTACCCTAACCTTAACCTTAACCATAAACTTAACCCTAACCCTAACCCTAACCCTAAACCTAATCCTAAACATAACCTTACCTAACCCTAACCCTAATCCTAACACCTAACCCTATCCCTAAACCGAACCCCTACCCTTACCCTAAACCTAACCCTAACCCTATCCCTAACACTTACCCTAAACCTAATCCTAACCCTAACTCTTTTCCTCACCCTAACCCTAACGCTAACCCTAACCCCAACCCTCAACCTAAACCTAGCCCTAACCCTAACCCTAACCCTTAACCTAAACCTAACCCTAAACTTAAAACTAACACTAACACTTACCATTAACATAACCCTAACCCTAACCCTAACACTAACCCTTATCCTAACCCTAACCCTAACCATAACTCTAACCCTAACCCTTTATCTAACCCTAACACTAACCCTAAACGTAACCCTAATCCTAACACTAAACCTAACCCCTAACCCTATATGTAAACCTAACCCTAACCCTAACCCTTACCCTAACCCTAACCCTAACCCTAATCCTTACGCTAACCTTAGCCCTAAACCTAATCCTTACCCTAACCCTAGCCCTAACCCTAACCATAACGTAACCCTAACCCTAAACTGAATCCTAACCCTTACCCTTACCCCAACCCTAAACCTAACTCTAACCCTAAAACTAACCCTAACCCTAAACCTTACCCTAAACTTAATCCTAACCCTTACCCTAACCCTAACCCTAACCCTAACCTTAACCATAACCCTAACCCTAACCCTAACCATAACCATAACTCTAACCCTAACCCTTAATCTAACCCTAACACTAACCCTAAACGTAACCTTAACCCTAACACCTAACCCTATACTTAACCCTAACCCTAACCCTAACCCTTACCCTAACCCTAACCCTAACCCTAATCCTTACCCTAACCCTAGCCCTAAACCTAATCCTTACCCTAACCCTAGCCCTAACCCTAACCCTTAACGTAACCCTAACCCTAAATTTAACCCTAACCCTTACCCTTAACCTAACCCTAAACCTAAATCTAACCTTAAATTAACCCTAACCCTAAACCTTACCCTAACCTTAACCATAACCATAACCCAAACCCTAACCCTAACCCTAAATCTAACCCTAAACATAACCTTAACCCTAACCCTAACCGTAACCCTAACCCTAAACCTAACCCCAACCCTAACCCTAACCCTAACCCTAACCCTAAACTTAACCCTAACCCTAATCCTAACCCTTGCCCTTACCCTAACCCTAACCCTAACCCTAACCCCAACCCTAACCCTAACCCTAACCCTAACCCTAAACTTAACCCTAACCCTAATCCTAACCCTTGCCCTTACCCTAACCCTAACCCTAAACCTAACACTAACCCTAACCCTAACCCTAACCCTAACCCTAACCCTTACCCTTATCCTAACCCTAACCCTAACACTAACACTTACCCTTACCCTAACCCCTACACTAACCCCAACCCTAACCCTAACCCTAAACCTAACGCTAAACCTTGACCTTACCCTAAACTTAACCCTAACCCTTACCCTAAACCTAACCCTAACCCTAACCCTTAATCCTAACCCTAATCCTAACACTTACCCGTACCCAAACGCTAACCCTAACAATAACCCTAACCCTAACTCAACCCTACCTCTTACCCTTACCCTAACCATAACCCTAAACCTAACCTGAACCATAACCCTATTCCTAACCCTAACATTTATCTTTACCCTAATCCTAACCCTAAACCTAAACCTAACCCTTACCCTAACCCTAAACCTAACTCTAACCCTAACTCTAACCCTAACCCTAAAACTTACCCTAACCCTATCCCTAACCCTTACCATAACCCTAACCTTAACCCTAAACTTAACCCTAACCCTATCCCTGACCCGAACCTTTACCCTTAACCTAACCTTAACCCTAAACCTAACCATAACCCTAACCCTAACCGTAACCCTTACCCTAACCCTAATCCTAACCCTAAACCTTACCGTTTCCCTAAACCTAAACCTAACCCTAACCCTAACCTTAACCCTAACACTTACCCTTACCCTAACCCTAACCCTAACCCTAACACTAAACCTAACCCTAACCCTAACCCTAACAACTACCGTTACCCTAACCCTAACCGTTAACCTAATCCTAACCCTAACACTAACCCTAACACTTACCCTAACCCTAACCCTAACGCTACCCTAATCCTAACCCTAACCCTAACCCTAAACTTTATCCTAACCCTAACCCTAACCCTAACCCTAACACATACCCTTACCCTAACCCTAACCCTAACCCTAACCGTAACCCTTAACCTAACAATAAACCTAACCCTAACCCTAAGCCTAACCCTA
Organism: Megascapheus bottae; assembly: GCA_024803745.1. Taxonomy (NCBI): domain Eukaryota; kingdom Metazoa; phylum Chordata; class Mammalia; order Rodentia; family Geomyidae; genus Megascapheus; species Megascapheus bottae. Next base: position 387,403 of record JANJXV010000343.1, read on the forward strand.
ACCCTAACCGTAACCCTAAACCTAAACCTAACCCTAACCCTTAATCTAACCCTAACCCTAACACTTACCCTAAGCCAAACCATAATCCTAACCCTTACACTAACCCTACCCCTAACCCTAACACTTAACCTAACCCTAAACCTTACCCTTACCCTAACCTTAAACCGAACTCTAACTCTAACACTAACCCTAACCCTAAACCTTATCATAACACTAAACCTAACCCTAACTCTAACCTTAACCCTAACAGTAACCCCAACACATACCTAACACTAACCCTAACCCTAACCCTAACCCTAACTCAAACCTAACCCGAACCCTAATCCAATCCCTAACCCTAAACCTAATCCTTACCCTAACCCTAACCCTAAACCTAACCCTTACCCTAACTCCTATCCTAACCCTAACCCTAACCCTAATCCTTACTCTAACCCAAACCCTAACCCTAACACTAACCCTTACCCGTACCCTAACCCAAAACCTAACCCTAACCCGTACCCTAACCCGTACCCTAACCCGTACCCTTACACTAACCCTAATCTTAATCCTAACCCTAAACCTAAAACTTACACTTACCCTAAACCTAACCCTAACGCTTACACTAAACATAACCCTAACCCTAACCCTTACCCTTACCTTATCCCTAACCCTAACCCTTACCCATACCCTAATCCTAACTCTAACCCTAACTCTAACCCTAACCCTAAAACTTACCCTAACCCTATCCCTAACACTTACCCTAACCCTAACCTTAACCCTAAACTTAACCCTAACCCTATCCCTGACCCGAACCTTTACCCTTAACCTAACCTTAACCCTAAACCTAACCCTAACCCTAACCCTAAACGTAACCATTACTCTAACCCTAATCCTAAACCTAAACCTTACCGTTTCCCTAACCCTAAACCTAACCCTAACCCTAACCTTAACCCTAACACTTACCCTTACCCTAACCCTAACCCTAACCCTGACACTAAACCTAACCCTAACCCTAACCCTAACAACTACCCTTACCCTAACCCTAACCGTTAACCTAACCCTAACCCTAACCCTAACACTAACCCTAACACTTACCCTAACCCTAACCCTAACGCTACCCTAATCCTAAACCTAACCCTAACCCTAACCCTTAACCTTACCCTAAACCCTACCCTTACCCTAACCCTAAACCTAACTCTAACTCTAACACTAACCCTAACCCTAAATCTTATCATAACCCTAACCCTAACCCTAACCCTAACCCTAACCCTAAGCCTAACCCTAACTCAAACCTAACCCGAACCCTAATCCAATCCCTAACCCTAAACCTAATCCTTACCCTAACCATAACCCTAAACCTAACCCTTACCCTAACCCCTATCCTAACCCTAACCCTAACCCTAATCCTTACTCTAACCCTAACCCTAACCCTAACACTAACCCTTACCTGTACCCTAACTCTAACCCTAACCCTAACCCTAACCCGTACCCTAACCCGTACCCTTACACTAACCGTAATCTTAATCCTAACCCCAAACCTAAAACTTACACTTACCCTAAACCTAACCCTAACCCTTACACTAAACATAACCCTAACCCTAACACTTACCCTTACCTTATCCCTAACCCTAACCCTTACCCATACCCTAAGGCTAACCCTAACCCTAACCCTAACCCTAACCCAACCCTTAACCTTACCATTACACTAACCCTAACCCTAAACCTTACCCGAAACCTAACCCTATCCCTATCCTTAACTCTTACCCTTACCCTAACCCTAACCCTTAATCTGACCCTAACCCTAACCCTAACCCTAAACGTAACCCTAACCCTAAACCGAACCCTATCCCTTACCCTTACCCTAACCCTAAACCTAACTTTAACCCTAACCCTAACCCTAACCCTAAACCTTATCCTAACCTTAACCTAACCCTTACCCTAACCCTAAACCTAATCTTAACCATAACCTTAAACCTAACCCTAACCCAAACCTTAACCTTTACCCTTACCCTAACCCTAAACCTAAACCTAACCCTAACCCTAAACCTAACCCTAACCCTAACGCTAACAATTACCCTAACCGAAACCCTAATCCTAACCCTAACCCTTGCCCTTACCCTAACCCTAACTCTAACCCTAAATCTAACCCTAACCCTAACTTTAACCCTAACACTTACCCTTACCCTAACCCGAACCCTAAACCTAACCCTAATCCTAAACCTAACCGTAACCCTAAACCTAAACTTAACCCTAACCCTAGCCTTAACCCAAACCCTAACCCTAAACCTAACCCTAACCCTAACCCTAAACCTTGCCCGTACCCTAACCCTTACGCTAACCCTAACCCTAAACCGAACCCTAACCCTAACACTTACCCTAAAACTAACCATAACACTAACCCTTACACTAACCCTAACTCTAACCCTAACCATTACCCTAACACTAACCCTAACCCTAAACCCTAACCTTAACCCTTAACCTATCCTAACCCTAAACTTAACCCTTACCATTACCCTTACTCTAACCCTAAACCTAACTCTAACCCTAACACTAACCCTCACCTTAAACCTTACCGTAACTCTAACGTTAACCCGTACCCTAACCCTAACCATAACCCTAAACATAACCTTAACCCTAACCCTAATCCTAACCCTAAACTTTACCCTTACCCTAACCCTAACGCTAAACCTAACCCTAACCCTAAACCTAACCCTAACCCTTTCCCTAAACCTAACCCTAACCCTTACCCTTACCCTAACCCTAACCCTAATCCTAATGCTAAACCTTACCCTAACACTAAACCTAACCCAAACCCTTACCCTAAAATTAACCCTAACCCTAACCCTAACCCTTACCTTAATCCTACCCCTAACCCTAACTCTTACCGTACCCAAAGGCTAACCCTAACCCTAACCCTCACCCTAACCCAAACCTAACTCTTACCCTTACCCTAACCCTAACCCTAAATCTAACCTGAACCCTAAACCTATCCCTAACCCTAACATTTATCTTTACCTTAATCCTAACACTAAACCTAACACTAACCCTTACCCCTAACCCTAACCCTAACCCCTAACCCTAACCTTAACCTAACCCTAACCCTAAACTTAACCCTAAACCTTACCCTTACCATAACCCTAAACCTAACTCTAACTCTAACAATAACCGTAACCCTAAACCTTACCATAACCCTAAACCTAACCCTAACCCTAACCCTAACCCTACCAGTAACCCCAACACATACCTATCCCTAACCCTAACCCTAATCCTTACCCTAACGCTAACCCTAAACCTAACCCTTACCCTAACCCTAAACCTAACCCTAACACTTACCCTAAACCAAACGCTAAACCTAACCCTAACCCTAACCCAAACCTAACCCGAACCCTAATCCTATCCCTAACCCTACCCCTAATCCTTACCCTAACCCTAACCCTAAACCTAACCCTAACCCTAAAGCTAAATCTAACCCTAACCCTAAACCATACCTAACCCGAACCCTAATCCTATCCCTAACCCTAACCCTAATCCTTACCCGAACCCTAAACCTAAACCTAACCCTAACCCTAAACCTAAACCTAACCCTAAACCTAACCCTTAAACTTACCCTAACCCTAACCGTATACCTAACCTTAATCTGTACACTTACCCTCACAATAACCCTAACATTAACCCTAACCCTAACCCTAACCTTAAACCTAACCCTTATCCTTACCCTAACCATAACCCTAACCCTAACCCTAAACCTAACCATAACTCTAACCATTACCCTAACCCTAACCCTAACTCTAACCCTAACCATTACCCTAAACCTAACCTTAACCCTAACCCTAACCCTAACCCTTACCCTAACCCTATCCCTAACCTTAACCCTAACCCTAACCCAACCCTAAATCTAACCCTTACCCAAAACCTAACCCTAAACCTAACCCTAACGCTAACACTTACCCTTACACTAACCCTAACCCTAACCCTTATCCTAACCCTAACCGTAACCCTAACACTTATCCTAAACCAAACCCTAACCCTAACCCTTACACTAACCCAAAACCTAACCCTAACGCTTACCCTAACCCTATCCATAACCCTAACTCTAACCCTAACCCCGAACCTTAACCCTTAACCTAACACTAACCCTAAACTTAACCCTAACCCTAACCCTTACCCTAACCCTTACCCTTACACTAACCCTAACCCTAACCCTTACCCTAAACCTAACCCTAAACATAACCCTAACCCTAACCCTACCTTAACTATAACCCTAATCCTTACCCTTACCCAAATCCTAACCCTAACCCTAACCCTAACCCTAACCCTAACACATACCCTTATCCTAAACCTACCCTAACCCTTACCGTAACCCTAAACCTAACCCTAACCCTAACACTAACTCTTCCCCTAACCCTAAGCCTTACCCTAAGCCTAACCCTAACCCTTACCCTTACCCTAACCCTAACCCTAACTATACCCCAACCCTAAACCTAAACCTAACCCTAACGCTAATCCTTACCCTTACCCTAACCCTAAACCTAAACCTAACCCTAACCCTTACCCTAACCCTAACCCTAATCCTAACCCTAACCCTTATACTTACCCTAAACCTAACCCTAAACCTAACCCTAACCCTAAGCTTAACCCTAAACCTTACCCTTACCCTAAACCTAACCGTAACCCTAAACCTAAACCCAACCCTAAACATAACCCTTAACCTTACCCTAACTCTAACCATATACCTAACCCTAATCCGTACACTTACCCTCACCCTAACCCTAACATTAACCCAAACACTAACCCTCACCCTACCCTTAATCCTAACCCTTATCCTTACCCTAACAATAACCCTAACCCTAACCCTAAACCTAACCCTAACCTGAAAACTAACCCTTACCCTAACGCTAACCTAAACCTAACCGTAACACTTACCCTTACCCTAACCCTAACCCTAACTCTAACCCTAAGCATTACCCTAACCCTAAGCTTAACCCTAACCCTAACCCTTATCCTTATCCTAACCCTAACCCTAGCCTTAACGCTAACCCTAACCCAACCCTAACTCTTACCCTTACACTAACGCTAACCCTAAACCTAACCGAAACCTAATCCTATCCCTAACCCTATTTCTTATCCTTACCCTAACACTTACCTTAAACCTGACCCTAACATTAACTCCTAACCCTAACCGTAACCCTAAACCTAACCGTAACCCTTACCCTAACCCTAACCCTAACACTAATCCTTACCCTAACACTAATCCTAAACCTTACCCTTTCCCTAACCCTAACCGTAACCTAAACCTAACACTAACCCTAACCCTAACCCTAACACTAACCCTAGCCTAACCTTAACGGTAACACTTACCCTTATCCTAACCCTAACCTAACCCTTATTCTAACCCTAACCCTAACCCTAACCCTAACACATACCCTTACCCTAACCCTAACTCTAACCCTAACCGTAACCCTAAACCTAACAAAACCAAGCCTAACCGTAACCTAAACCTAACACTAACCCTAACCCTAACCCTAACACTAACCCTAGCCTAACCTTAACGGTAACACTTACCCTTATCCTAACCCTAACCTAACCCTTATTCTAACCCTAACCCTAACCCTAACCCTAACACATACCCTTACCCTAACCCTAACTCTAACCCTAACCGTAACCCTAAACCTAACAAAACCAAGCCTAACCCTAACCGTAACCCTTACCCTAAACCTAACCTTAACCCCAACACTAAACCTAACCCTAACCCTAACCCCTAACCCTAACACTAAACCTTAGGTAACACTAATCCTAACCCTAACCCTAACCTTAATCCTTAACCTAACCCTAACCCTAACTCTAACCCTTACCCTTTCCCTACCCAGAACCCTAACCCTAAACCTAACCCTTACCCTTACCCTCACCCTAATCCTAAACCTAACTCTAATCCTAACCCTAACCCTAACCTTAACTCTAACCCTAACCCTAACCTTTAACCTTCCCCTAGCCCTAAACCTAAATCTAACCCTAACCCTAACCCGAACCCTTACCCTTACCCTAACCCTAACCCTAACCCTAACCCTACACTTACCCGAAAAATAACCTAACCCTAACCCTAAACCTTACCCTTATCCTAACCCTAACGCTAACCTTAATCCCCAACCCTAAACCAAACCCTAGCCCTAACCCTAACCCTAACCCTTACCCTAACCCTAACCCTAAGACTAACACTAACATTTACCCTTACAATAACCATATCCCTAACCCTAACACTAACCCTTATCATAACCCTAAACCTAACCCTAACTCTAACCCTAACCCTTAACTTAACCCTAACACTAACCCTAACCGCTAACCCTAACCCTAACCCTAACCCGAAACCCTAACCCTAACCCTAACCGCTAACCCTAACCCTGACCCTAACCCTAATCCTTACCCGTACCCTAACCCTAACCCTAACATTTACACTTACCCTAACCCCTACCCTAACCCTAACCCTAACCCTAATCCTTACTCTAACCCTAACCCTAACCTTAACACTAACCCTTACCCGTACCCTAACCCTAAACCTAACCATATCCCTTACACTAAACCTAGCCCTAAACCTAACCCTTACCCTTACCTTAACCCTAACCAGAACCCTAACCCTTACCCATACCATAATGCTAACCCTAACACTAACCCTAACCCTAACACATACCCTTAACTTAAAACTAATCCTAACCCTAACCGTAACCCTAAACCTAACCCTAACCTTAACCCTAACCCTAACACTTACCCTAAGCCAAACCTTAACGCCAACACTAAACCTAACCCTAACGCTAATCCTAACTCGTACCCTTACCCTAACCCTAAACCTAACGCTATCCCTAACCCTAACCCTAACCCTAAACCTAACCCAAACCCTAACCCTAACCCTTACCCCTAACCAAAAACCTAACCTTAAACATAACCTTAACCCTAACCCTAAACCTAACCCGAACCTTTACCCTTACCCTAACACTAACCCTAAACCTAACCCTAACCCTTACCCTAACCCTAACACTAACCCTGATCCTAACCCTTACCTTTACCCTAACCCTAACTGTAAACCTAACACTAAACCTAACCCTAACCCTAACCCTAACCCTTACCCTTACCCTAACCCCTAACCCTAACCCTACCACTAACCCTAACACTTACCCTAATCCTAACCCTAACTCTAACCCTAACGCTACCCTAAACCTAAACCTAACCCTAACCCTAACCCTTATCCTGACCCTAACCCTAAACCTACACTTACCCGAAAACTAACCTAACCCTAACCCTAACCCTTACACTTATCCTAACCCTAACGCTAACCTTAATCCACAACCCTAAACCAAACCCTAGACCTAACCCTAACCCTAACCCTTACCCTAACCCTAACCCTAAGACTAACACTAACACTTACCCTTACCCTAACCATAACCCTAAACCTAACACTAACCCTTATCATAACCCTAAACCTAACCCTAACACTAACCCTAACCCCTAAGCCTAACCCTTACCCTAACCCTAACCCGAACCCCTAACCCTAACCCTAACCACTAACCCTGACCCTGACCCTAACCCTAATTCTTACCCGTACCCTAACCCTAACCCTAACACTTACACTT
>JANJXV010000343.1:405000-420000 GCA_024803745.1 Megascapheus bottae
CCTTAACCCCAACACTAAAACTAACCCTAACCCTAACCCTAACCCTGACCCTTACCCTAAACCTATCACTAACCCTTACCCTTACCCTAAGCCTAAACATAAATCTAACCCTAAACCTAACCCTAACCCTAAACCTATCCCTAACCCTAAACCTAACCCTTACCCTAACCCAAACCCTAACCTTAAACCTAACCTTAACCCTAACCCTAACCCTAATCCGAACCTTTACCCTTACCCTAACACTAACCCTAAACTTAACCCTAACTCTAACCCTAAGCATTACCCTAACCCTAACCCTAATCCTAACCCTAAAGCTTACCCTTACCCTAACCCTAACCCTAACCCAAACCCTAACCCTAATCCTTAACCTAACCCTGACCCTAACCCTAACCCTTACCCTTTCCCTACCCAGAACCCTAACCCTAAACCTAACCCTTACCCTTACCGTCACCCTAAGCCTAAACCTAAACTTAACCCTAACCCTAACCCTAACCTTACCCCTAACCCTAACCCTAACCCTTACCCTAACCCTAACCCTAACCCTTATCGTAACCCTAACCCTAACCCTAACCATAACACACACCCTTACCCTAACCTTAACCCTAACCCTTACCCTAACCCTAACCTCAACCCCAACACTAAACCTAACCCTAACCCTACCCTTACGCTAACCCTAACCCTAATCCTGACCTTAAACTTTACCCTTACCCTAACCCTAACCCTAACCCTAATCCTTACCCTAACCCTGATCCTAACCCTAAGCCTTACCCTTTCCCAACCCAGAACCCTAACCCTAAACCTAACCCTTACCCTTACCCTCAACCTAAGCCTAAACCTAGCCTTAACCCTAACCCTAACCCTAACCTTACCCCTAACCCTAACCCTAACCCTAACCCTTACCCTTACCCTAGCCCTAACCCTAAACCTAACCCTAAACCTAACCCTAATACTAACACCTAACCCTATCCCGAACCCCTACCCTTTCCCTAACCCTAACCCTAACCCTAACACTTACCCAAAACCTAATCCTAACCCTAACCCTTAACGTCACCCTAACCCTAACGCTAACCTTAACCCCAACCATAAACCTAAACCTATCCCTAACCCTAACCCTAATCCTTACCCTAACCCTAACCCTAACCCTAACACTAACACTAACACTTACCCTTAACCTAACTCTAACCCTAACCCTAACAATAACCCTTTTCCTAACCCTAACCCTAACCCTAACTCTAACCGTAACCCTTAACTTAACCCTAACAATAAACCTAACCTCTAACCCTTACTCTAACCCTAACCCTAACCGTAACCCCTAAACCTAACCCTAACCCTAACCGCTAACCCTAACCCTAACCCTAACCCTAACCCCTACCCTAACCCTAACCCTAATCCTAATCCTTACTCTAACCCTAACCCTAACCCTAACATTAACCCTTACCCGTACCCTAACCCTAAACCTAACCCTAACCCTAACCCTTACCCGTACCCTAACCTAAACCTAACCCTAACCCTAACACTTACCCTTACCCTAACCCTAATTCTAACCCTAACCCTAAACCTAAAACTTACACTTACCATAAACATAACCTAACCCTTACACTAAACCTAACCCTAACCCTAACCCTTACCCTTACCTTAAACCAAAACCTAACCATTACCCTTACCCTAACGCTAAACCTAACCCTAACCCTAACACATACCCTTAACCTAAACCTAACCCTAACCCTAACCGTAACCTTAAACCTAACCCTAACATTAACCCTAACGCTAACACTTACCCTAACCCTAACCTTAACCCTAACCCTAAACATAACCCTAACACTAACACTTACCCTTAACCTAACCCTAACCCTAACCCTAACCCTAACCCTAAGTCTAACCCTAACACTTAACCTAACCCTAACACTAACCCTAAACGTAACCCTAACCCTAACCCTAACCCTAACCCCTCACCCTATACGTAACCCTAACCCTAACCCTAACCCTTACTCTAACCCTAACCCTAACCCTAATCCTTACCCTAACCCTAGCCCTAACCCTAATCCTTACCCTAACCCTAACCCTAACCCTAACCCTAAACCTAACCCTCAGCCTAAACCTAACCCTTACCCTAACCCAAACCCTAACCTTAAACATAACCTTATCCCTAACCCTAACCCGAACCCGAAACTTTACCCTTACCCTAACACTAACCCTAAACCTAACCCTAACTCTAACCCTAACCATTACCCTAACCCTAACCCTAATCCTAACCCTAAACCTTACCCTTACCCTAACCCTAACCCTAACCCTAAACCTAAACCTAACCCTAACCCTAACCCTTACCCTTACCTTAACCCTAACCCTAACAGTTACACTTACCCTAACGCTAATCCTAACACTAACCCTAACATATATCCTCAACCTAAACCTAACCCTAACCCTAACCGTAACCCTAAACCTAACAGTAACCTTAACCCTAACCCTAACACTTACCCTAACCCTAACCTTAACCCCAACACTAAAACTAACCCTAACCCTAACCCTTACCCTTACCCTAACCCGAACCCTAACCCTTACCCTTACCCTAACCCTAAACCTAAATATAACCCTAACCCTAACTCTAACCCTAAACCTAACCCTAACCCTAAACCTAACCCTTACCCTAACCCAAACCCTAACCTTAAACATAACCTTAACCCTAACCCTAACCCTAATCCGAACCTTTACCCTTACCCTAACACTAACCCTAAACCTAACCCTAACTCTAACCCTAACCATTACCCTAACCCTAACCCTAATTCTAACCCTAAACCTTACCCTTACCCTAACCCTAACCCTAACCCTAAACCTATCACTAACACTAACCCTAAACTTAACCCTAACCCTTACCCTATCCCTAACCCTAACCATATCACTAAACCTAACCCTAACCCTAACCCTAACCCTTACCCTAACCCTAACCCTAACCCTAAGCTTAACACTAACCCTAACACTTACCCTAACCCTAACCCTAACCCTAACCCTAACGCTACCCTAAATCTAACCCTAACCCTAACCCTAACCCTTATCCTAACTCTAACCCTAACCCTAACCCTAACACATACTCTTACCCAACCCCTAACCCTAACTCTTACCGTAACCCTAAACCTAACCCTAACCCTAACACTAACCCTAACCCTAACCCTTACACTAAACCTAACTCTAACCCTAAACCTTGCCCTTACCCTAACCCTAACCTTAACCCTAACCCTAACCCAACCCTAACTCTCACCCTTCCCCTAACCCTAACCCTAAACCTAACAATAACCCTAATCCTATCCCTAACCCTAACTCTTATCCTTAGCCTAACCCTAACGTTAAACCTAACCCTAACCATAACCCCTAACCCTAACCGTAACCATAACCCTAACCCTAACCCTTACCCTACCCCTAACCCTAACACTAATCCTTACCCTAACACTAACCCTAAACCTTACCCTTTCCCTAACCCGAACCCTAACCCTAACCTACCCCTAACCCTAACCCTAACCCTAACCCTAACCCTAGCCTAACCCTAACGCTAACACTTACCCTTACCCTGACCCTAACCCTAACCTTAACCCTTAACCTAACCCTAACCCTAACTCTAACCCTAACACATACCCTTACTCTAACCATAACTCTAACCCTAACCGTAACCCTAAACCTAACAGTAAACCAACCCTATCCCTCACCGTCACCCTTATCCTAACCCTAACCTTAACCCCAACTCTAAAACTAACCCTAACCCTAACCCTTACGCTAAACCTAACCCTAATCCTGACCCTAAACCATACCGTTACCCTAACCCTAACCCTAAACCTAACCCTAATCCTTACCCTAACCCTGTCCCTAACCCTAACCCTTAACCTTTCCCTACCCAGAACCCTAACCCTAAACCTAACCCTTACCCTTACCATCACCCTAAGCCTAAACCTAAACTTAACCCTAACCCTAACCCTAACCTTACCCCTAACCCTAACCCTAACGCTAACCCTTACACTTACCCTAACCCTAACCCTAACCCTTAACCTAACCCTAACCCTAACCCTAACCATAACACACACCCTTACCCTAACCCTAACCCTAACCCTTACCCTAACCCTAACCTCAACCCCAACACTAAACCTAACCCTAACCCTAACCCTTACGCTAACCCTAACCCTAATCCTGACCCTAAACCTTACCCTTACCCTAACCCTAACCCTAACCGTAATCCTTACACTAACCCTTATCCTAACCCTAACCCTTACCCTTTCCCAATCCAGAAACCTAACCCTAAACCTAACCCTTACCATTACCCTCAACCTAAGCCTAAACCTAACCTTAACCCTAACCCTAACCCTAACCTTACCCCTAAACCTAACCCTAACCCTAAACCTTACCCTTCCCCTAGCCCTAACCCTAAACCTAACCCTAAACCTAACCCTAATCCTAACACCTAACCCTATCCCGAACCCCTACCCTTTCCCTAACCCTAACCCTAACCCTAACACTTACCCAAAACCTAATCCTAACCCTAACCCTTAACCTCACCCTAACCCTAACGCTAACATTAACCCCAACCCTAAACCTAAACCTAGCCCTAACCCTAACCCTAACCCTTACCCTAACCCTAACCCTAACCCTAACACTAACACTAACACTTACCCTTAACCTAACTCTAACCCTAACCCTAACAATAACCCTTTTCCTAATCCTAACCCTAACCCTAACCCTAACACATACCCTTAACCTAAACCTAACCCTAACACTAACCGTAACCCTAAACCTAAACCTAAACTTAACCCTAACACTAACACTTACCCTAACCCTAAACTTAACCCTAACCCTAAACATAACCCTAACACTAACACTTACCCTTAACCTAACCCTAACCCTAACCCGAACACTAACCCTTATCCTAACCCTAACCCTAAACCTAAGTCTAACCCTAACCCTTAACCTAACCCTAACACTAACCCTAAACGTAACCCTAACCCTAACCCTAACCCTAACCCCTCACCCTATACGTAACCCTAACCCTAACCCTAACCCTTACTCTAACCCTAACCCTAACCTTAACCCTAACCCTAATCCTTACCCTAACCCTAGCCCTAACCCTAATCCTTACCCTAACCCTAACCCTAACCCTAACCCTAACCCTAACCCTAACCCTAAACCTAACCCATACCCTAACCCAAACCCTAACCTTAAACATAACCTTATCCCTAACCCTAACCCTAACCCGAAACTTTACCCTTACCCTAACACTAACCCTAAGCCTAACCCTAACTCTAACCCTAACCATTACCCTAACCCTAACCATAACCCTAAACCTAACCCTAAACCTAACCCTAACCTTAACCCTTACCCTAACCCTAACTCTAACCTCTAACTCTACCCCTAAACCAAACCCTAATCATTACCCTTATCCTAAACTTAACCCTAACACTAACACTTACCCTTACCCTAAACCCTAACCTAACCATAACCCTAACCTTTACCCTTAACCTAACCCTAACCATAACCCTAACCTTAACACTAATCCTAACCCTTGCCCTTACCCTAACCCTAACCCTAACCCTAACCCATACCCTTACTCTAACCCTAACCCTAACACTTACCCTTACCCGAACCCTAACCCCTAACCTTAACCCTAACCCTAACCCTTACCCTCATACTTACTCTAACCCTAACCCTAACCCTTAACTTACCCTAACCCTAACCCTAACCCTAACCCTTACCCTAACCCTAACCCTAACCCCAAGCCTAACACTAAACCTAACACTTACCCTAACCCTAACCCTAACCCTAACGCTACCCTAAACCTAACCCTAACCCTAACCCTAACCCTTATTCTAATTCTAACCCTAACCCTAACACATACTCTTACCCAACCCCTAACACTAACTCTTACCGTAACCATAAACCTAACCCTAACCCTAACATTAACCCTAACCCTAACGCTTACACTAAACCTAACTCTAACCCTAAATATTGCCCTTACCCTAACCCTAACCTTAACCCTAACTCTAACCCAACCCTAACTCTCACCCTTCCCCTAACCCTAACCTTAAACCTAACCCTAACCATAACCCCTAACCCTAACCGTAACCCTAAACCTAACCCTAACCCTTACCCTACCCCTAACCCTAACACTAATCCTTACCCTAACATTAACCCTAAACCTTACCCTTTCCCTAACCCGAACCCTAACCCTAACCTAACCCTAACCCTAACCCTAACCCTAACCCTAACACTAACCCTAGCCTAACCCTAACGCTAACACTTACCCTTACCCTGACCCTAAACCTAACCCTAACCCTAACCCTAACCCTTAACCTAACCCTAACCCTAACTCTAACCCTAACACATACCCTTACTCTAACCCTAACTCTAACCCTAACCGTAACCCTAAACCTAACAGTAAACCAACCCTATCCTTAACCGTCACCCTTATCCTAACCCTAATCTTAACCCCAACACTAAACCTAACCCTAACCCTAAACCTACGCTAAACCTAAACCTAATCCTGACCCTAAACCCTACCCTTACCCTAACCCTACCCTAACCCTAACCCTAATCCTTACCCTAACCCTGACCCTAACCCTAACCCTTACCCTTTCCCTACCCAGAACCCTAACCCTAAACTTAACCCTTACCCTTACCCTCACCATAAGCCTAAACCTAAACTTAAACCTAACTCTAACCTTAACCTTACCCCTAACCCTAACCCAAACCCTAACCCTTACCCTTACCCTAGCCCTAACCCTAAACCTAACCCTAACCCTAACCCTAATCCTAACACCTAACCGTATATCTAACCCGAACCCCTAACCTTACCCTAAACCTAACCCTAACCCGAACCCTAACCCTAACACTTACCCTAAACCTAACCCTAACCCTAAACCTAACAAGAAACCTAATCCTATCTCTAACCCTAACTTTTATCCTTAGCCTAAACCTAACCTTAAACCTAACCCTAACCCTAACCCCTAGCCCTAACCATAACCCTAACCCTAACCCTAACCATAACCCTTACCCTACCCCTAACCCTAACACTAATCCTTACCCTAACCCTTACCCTAAACCTTACCCTTTCCCTAACCCGAACCCTAACCCTAACCTAACCCTAACCCTAACCCTAACACTAACCCTAGCCTAACCCTAACGCTAACACTTACCCTTACCCTGACCCTAACCCTAACCCTAACTCTTAACCTAACCCTAACCCTAACTCTAACCCTAACACATACCCTTACTCTAACTCTAACTCTAACCCTAACCGTAACCCTAAATCTAACAATAAACCAACCCTATCCCTAACCGTCACCCTTATCGTAACCCTAACCTTAACCCCAACACTAAACCTAACCCTAACCCTAAAACTTACGCTAAACCTAACCCTAATCCTGCCCCTAAACCATACCCTTACCCTAACCCAAACCCTAACCCTAATCCTTACACTAACCCTGACCCTAACCCTAACCCTTACCCTTTCCCTACCCAGAACCCTAACCCTAAACCTAACACTTACCCTTACCCTCACCCTAAGCCTAAACCTAAACTTAAGCCTAACCCTAACCCTAACCTTACCCCTAACCCTAACCCTAACCCTAATCCTTACCCTTACCCTAGCCCTAACCCTAAACCTAACCCTAACCCTAACCCTAATCCTAACACCTTACCGTATCACTAACCCGAACCCCTACCCTTACCCTAACCCTAACCCTAAGCCTAACATTAAGCCTTACCCGTACCCTAACCCTAAACCTAACCCTAACCCTAACCCTAACCCTTACCCTTACCCTAACCGTAATCCTAACCCTAAACCTAAACCTAAAACTTACACTTACCCTAAACCTAACCTAGCCCTTACACTAAACCTAACCCTAACCCTAACCCTTAACCTAACGCTAACCCTAACCCTAACCCTAACACATACCCTTAACCTAAACCTAACCCTAACCCTAACCGTAACCCTAAACCTAACCCTAACCTTAACCCTAACCCTTTCACTTACCCTAACCCTAACCTTAACCCGAAACCTTACACTATCCCTAACCCTAACCCTAACACTAAACCTAACCTTAACCCTAACCCTAATCCTAACACCTCACCATATCCCTAACCCGAACCCCTACCCTTACCCTAACCCTAATAGTAACCCTAACCCTAACACTTACCCTAACCCTAACCCTAACACTTACCCTTACCCTAACCCTAACCCTAACCCTAACCCTTATCCTAACCCTAACCCTAACTCTAACCCTAACACATACCCTTACCCTAACCCTAACCCTAACCCTAACCCTTACCCTAACCCTAACCTTAACCCCAACACTAAACCTAACCCTAACCCTAACCCTTACGCTAACCCTAACCCTAATCCTGACCCTAAACCTTACCCTTACCCTAACCCTAACCCTAACCCTAATCCTTACCCTAACCCTGACCCTAACCCTAACCCTTACCCTTTCCCTACCCAGAACCCTAACCCTAAACCTAACCCTTACCTTAACTTCACCCTAAGCCTAAACCTAACCTTAACCCTAACCCTAACCCTAAACTTACCCCTAACCCTAACCCTAACCCTAACCCTAACCCTTAACCTAACCCTTACACTAACCCTAACCCCTAACCCTTACTCTAACCCTAACCCTAACCGTAACCCCTAACACTAACCCTAACCCTAACCGCTAATCCTAACCCTAACCCTAACCCTAACACTAACCCCTACCCTAACGTTAACCCTAATCCTAATCCTTACTCTAACCCTAACCCTAACCCTAACATTAACCCTTACCCGTACCGTAACCCTAAACCTAACCCTAACATTAACCCTTACCCTTACCCTAACCCTAACCCTAACCCTAACCCTAATCCTTACCCTAACCCTTACCCTAACCCTAACCCTTAACCTTTCCCTACCCAGAACCCTAACCCTAAACCTAACCCTTACCCTTTTCCTCACCCTAAGCCTAAACCAAACCTTAACCCTAACCCTAACCCTAACCTTACCCCTAACCCTAACCCTAACCCTAACCCTTACCCTTACCCTTGCCCTAACCCTAAACCTAACCCTAAACCTAACCCTAATCCTAACACCTAACCCTATCCCTAACCCGAACCCCTACCCTTTCCCTAACCCTAACCCTAACCCTAACACTTACCCAAAACCTAATCCTAACCCTAACCCTTATCCTCACCCTAACCCTAACGCTAACCTTAACCCCAACCCTCAACCTAAACCTAGCCCTAACCCTAACTCTAACCCTTACCCTAACTCTAACCCTAACACTAACCCTAACACTAACACTTACCCTTAACTTAACTCTAACCCTAACCCTAACAATAACCCTTTTCCTAACCCTAACCCTAACCCTAACTCTAACCCTAACCCTTAACCTAACCCTTACACTAACCCTAACCCCTAACCCTTACTCTAACCCTAACCCTAACCGTAACCCCTAACCCTAACCCTAACCCTAACCGCTAACCCTAACCCTAACCTTAACCCTAACACTAACCCCTACGCTAATCCTAACCCTAATCGTAATCCTTACTCTAAACCTAACCCTAACCCTAACATTAACCCTTACCTTATCCTAACCCTAAACCTAACCCTAACCCTAACCCTTACCCTTACCCTAACCCTAATTCTAACCCTAAACCTAAACCTAAAACTTACACTTACCCTAAACATAACCTAACCCTTACACGAAATCTAACCCTAACCCTAACCCTTACCCTTACCTTAAACCTAACCCTAACCGTTACCCTTACCCTAACGCTAACCCTAATCCTAACCCTAACACATACCCTTAACCTAAACCTAACCCTAACCCTAACCGTAACCCTAAACCTAACCCTAACCTTAACCCTAACCCTAACACTTACCATAACCCTAACATTAACCCTAACCCTTACCCTATCCCTAAGCCTAACCCTAACACTAAACCTAACCCTAACCCTAACCCTAATGCTTACTCTTACCCTAAGCCTAACCCTAACCCTTACCCTAACCCTAACCCTAACATTAACCCTGACACTTACCCTAACCCTAACCCTAATCCTAACCCTAACGCTTCTCTAAACCTAACCCTAACCCTAACCCTATACCTTATCCTAACCCTAACCCTAACCCTAACGCTAACACATACCCTTACCCTAACCCTAACCCTAACCCTAACCCTAACCGTAACCCTAAACCTAACCCTATAACTAACCCTAAACCTAATCCTAAATCTAACACTAAACGTAACCCTAAACCTAACCCTAACCCTAACCCTAACCCAAACCCTAAACCTAAACCTAAACCTAAACCTAACCCTAACCCTAACTCTTACCCTAACCCTAACCCTAACCTTAATCCTAACCCTAACCCAACCCTATCTCTTACACTTACCCTAACGCTAACCCTAAACCTTACCCGAAACCTAACCCGTTCCCTAACCCTAACTCTTATACTTACCCTAACCCTAACCCTAAACCTAACCCTAACCCTAATGCTAACCCTAACCTTAACCCTAAACCTTACCCTTACCCTAACCCTAACCCTAACCCTAACGCTTACCCTTGCCTAACCCCTACCCTAACCCTAACCCTAACCCTAATCCTTACTCTAACCCTAACCCTAACCCTAACACTAACCCTTACCCGTACCCTAACCCTAAACCTAACCCTAACCTTAACCATAACCCGTACACTTACACTAACCCTAATCCTAACCCTAACCCTAAGCCTAAAACTTACACTTACCCTAAACCTAACCCTAACGCTAACCCTAACCCTAACCCTAACCCTTACCGTAACCCTAACCCTAACCCTAATCCTTACCCTAACCCTGGCCCTAACCCTAACCCTTAACCTAACCCTAACCCTAACCCTAACCCTAAACCTTACCCTTACCGTAACCCTAAACCTAACTCTAACCCTAACCCTAACCCTAACCCTAAACCTTACCCTAACCTTAATCCTATCCCTTACCCTAACCCTAACCCTAACGTTAACCATAACCTTAACCCTAACCCTAACCCTAAACCTAACCCTAAACATAAACTTAACCCTAACACTAACCGT
The DNA here is from genome assembly GCA_024803745.1 of Megascapheus bottae. Lineage (NCBI taxonomy): Eukaryota > Metazoa > Chordata > Mammalia > Rodentia > Geomyidae > Megascapheus > Megascapheus bottae. The sequence continues at coordinate 416,065 of JANJXV010000343.1, forward strand.
AATCCTAAAACCTAACCCTATCCCTAACCCGAACCCCTACCCTTCCCCTAACCCTAACCCTAACCCTAACCCTAACACTTACCCTAAACCTAATCCTAACCCTAACCCTTACCCTCACCCTAACCCAAACGCTAACCTTAACCCCAACCCTAAACCTAAACCTAGCCCTAAACCTAACTCTCACCCTTACCCTAACCCTAACCCTAACCCTAACCTTAACCCTAACCCTAAACCTAACCCTAACACTAACACTTTCCCTTAACGTAACCCTAACCCTGACCCGAACACTAACCCTTATCCTAACCCTAACCCTAACCCTAACCCCTAACCCTATACTTAACCCTAACACTTACTCTAACCCTAAACCTAACCCTAATCCTTACCCTAACCCTAGCCCTAACCCGAATCCATACCCTATCCCTAGCCCTAACCCTAACCCTTAACCTAAACCTAACCCTAAACTTAACCCTAACCCTTACCCTTACCCTAACCCTAAACCTAACTCTAACCCTAACCTTAACCCTAACCCTAAACCTTACCCTAACTTTAATCCTAACACTTACCCTAACCCTAACCCTAACCTTAACCATAACCTTAACCCTAACCATAACCCTAACCCTAACCCTAAACCTAACCCTAAACATAACCTTAACCTTAACCCTAACCCTAACCCTAACCTTTACCCTTACCCAAACCCTAACCCTAAACCTAACCCTAACCCTAACCCTAACCCTAACCCTAACCCTAAACTTAACCCTAACCCTAATCCTAACCCTTGCCCTTACCCTAACCCTAACCCTAAATCTAACACTAAAACTAACCCTAACCCTAACCTTAACGCTAACCCTTACCCTTACCCTAAACCTAACTCTAAACCTAATCCTAACCCTAACCCTTACCCTTATCCTAACCCTAACCCTAACACTAACACTTACCCTTACCCTAACCCTAACCTTAAACCTAACGCTAAACCTTAACCTTACCCTAAACCTAACCCTTACCCCTAACCCTAACCGTAACCCTAACCCTAACCCTAACCCTTACCCTAAACCTATCTCTAACCCTAATCCTTACCCTAAACCTAACCCTAACCCTAACCTAACCCTAACCCTAAACTTACCCCTAACCCTTACCCTTACCCTAACCCTAATCCTAACTCTAACCCTAACTCTAACCCTAACCCTAAAACTTACCCTAACCCTATACCTAACCCTTACCCTAACCCTAACCTTAACCCTAAACTTAACCCGAACACTATCCCTGACCCGAACCTTTACCCTTAACCTAACCCTAAACCTAACCCTAACCCTAACCCTAACCCTAAACCTTACCCTAAACCTAACCCTAACCCTAACCCTAACCCTAACACTAAACCTAACCCTAACCCTAACCCTAACAATTACCCTTACCCTAACCCTAACTTTTAACCTAACCCTAACCCTAACCCTAACACTAACCCTAACACTTACCCTAAACCTAAACCTAACCCTAACCCTAATCCTTACCCTAACCATAACCCTAGCCCTAACCCTAACCCTAACCTTAACCCTAACCCTAACCCTAACCCTAAACTTTACCCTTACCCTAACCCTAAACCTAACCCTAACCCTAACCCTAACCCTAACCCTAAACTTAATCCTCACTCTAATCCTAACCCTTGCCCTTACCCTAACCCTAACCCTAAACCTAACACTAACCCTAACCCTAACCCTAACAATTACCCTTACCCTAACCCTAACCCTTAACCTAACCCTAACCCTAACCCTAACACTAACCCTAACACTTACCCTAAACCTAAACCTAACCCTAACCCTAATCCTTACCCTAACCCTAGCCCTAACCCTAACCCTTAACCTAAACCTAACCCTAAACTTAACCCTAACCCTTACCTTTACCCTAACCCTAAACCTAACTCTAACCCTAACCCCACCCTAACCCTAAATCTTACCCTAACCTTAATCCTAACCCTTACCCTAACCTTAACCTTAACCATAAACTTAACCCTAACCCTAATCCTAACCCTAAACCTAACCCTAAACATAACCTTACCTAACCCTAACCCTAATCCTAACACCTAACCCTATCCCTAAACCGAACCCCTACCCTTACCCTAACCCTAACCCTAACCCTAACCCTAACACTTACCCTAAACCTAATACTAACCCTAACTCTTTTCCTCACCCTAACCCTAACGCTAACCCTAACCCCAACCCTAAACCTAAACCTAGCCCTAACCCTAACCCTAACCCTTACCCTAACCCTAACCCTAAACCTAAAACTAACACTAACACTTACCATTAACCTAACCCTAAACCTAACCCTAACACTAACCCTTATCCTAACCCTAACCCTAACCATAACTCTAACCCTAACCCTTAATCTAACCCTAACACTAACCCTAAACGTAACCCTAACCCTAACACTAAACCTAACCCCTAACCCTATATGTAAACCTAACCCTAACCCTAACCCTTACCCTAACCCTAACCCTAATCCTTACCCTAACCCTAGCCCTAAACCTAATCCTTACCCTAACCCTAGCCCTAACCATAACCCTTAACGTAACCCTAACCCTAAACTGAATCCTAACCCTTACCTTTACCCCAACCCTAAACCTAACTCTAACCCTAAAACTAACCCTAACCCTAAACCTTACCCTAAACTTAATCCAAACCCTTAACCTAACCCTAACCCTAACCCTAACCTTAACCATAACCCTAACCCTAACCCTAACCCTAAACCTAACCCTAAACATAACCCTAAACATAACCTTAACCCTAACCCTAACCCTAACCCTAACATTTATCTTTACCCTAATCCTAACCCTAAACCTAACCCTCACCCTTACCCCTAGCCCTAACCGTAACCCTAACCGTAACCCTAACCCTTAACCTAAACCTAACCCTAAGCCTAATCCTTACCCTAACCCTAACCTAACCCTAACCCTAAACTTACCCCTAACCCTTACCCTTACCCTAACCCTAAACCTATCTCTAACCCTAACTCTAACCCTAACCCTAAAACTTACCCTAACCCTATCCCTAACCCTTACCCTAACCCAAACCTTAACCCTAAACTTAACCCTAACCCTATCCCTGACCCGAAACTTTACCCTTAACCTAACCCTAACCCTAAACCTAACCCTAACCCTAACCCTACCGTAACCCTTACCCTAATACTAATCCTAACCCTAAACCTTACTGTTTCCCTAACCCTAAACCTAACCCTAACCCTAACCTTAACCCTAACACTTACCCTTACCCTAACCCTAACCCTAACCCTAACACTAAACCTAACCCTAACCCTAACCATAACAACTACCTTTACCCTAACCCTAACCGTTAACCTAACCCCAACCCTAACCCTAACACTAACCCTAACACTTACCCTAACCCTAACCCTAACCCTAACGCTACCCTAATCCTAACCCTAACCCTAACCCTAACCCTTATCCTAACCCTAACCCTAACCCTAACCCTAACCCTAACACATACCCTTACCCTAAACCTTACCCTAACCCTAACCCTAACCGTAACCCTAAACCTAACAATAAACCCAACCCTAACCCTAAGCATAACCCTAACCCTAACCGTAACCCTAAACCTACCCCTAACCATAACCCTAACCCAAACCCTAACCCTAAACCTAACCATAACTCTAACCTTTACCCTTACCCTAACCCTAACCCTAACCCTTACACTAAACCTAACCCTAACCCTAACCCTAAACCTAACCCTAACCCTAACACTTACCCTAAGCCAAACCCTAAACCTAACACTTACACTAACCCTAACCCTAACCCTAACCCTTAACCTAACCATAACCCTAACCCTAACCCTAACCCCTAACCTTAACCTTAACCTAACCCTAACCCTAAACTTAACCCTAAACCTTACCCTTACCCTAACCCTAAACCTAACTCTAACTCTAACACTA
>JANJXV010000343.1:422500-440000 GCA_024803745.1 Megascapheus bottae
CTAACCCTTACATTTACCCTAAACCTAATCCTAACCCTAACCCTTACCCTCACCCTAACCCAAACGCTAACCTTCACCCCAACCCTAAACCTAAACCTAGCCCTAACCCTAACCCAAACCCTAACCCTAAACCTAAACCTAACCCTAACACTAACACTTACCCTTAACGTAACCCTAACGCTATCCCGAACACTAACCCTTATCCTAACTCTAACCCTAACCCTAACTCTAACCCTAACCGTTAACCTAACCCTAACACTAACCCTAAACGTAACCCTAACCATAACCCTAACCCTAAACTTAACTCTAACCCTAAACCTAACCCTTACTCTAACCCTAACCCTAACCCTAATCCTTACTCTAACCCTAGCCCTAACCCTAACCCTTAACCTAACCCTAACCCTAAACTTAACCCTAACCCTTACCCTTACCCTAACCCTAAACTTAACTCTAACCCTAACCTTAACCCTAACCCTATAACTTACCCTAACTTTAATCCTAACACTTACCCTAACCCTACCCCTAACCTTAACAATAACCTTAACCCTAACCATAACCCTAACCCTAACCCTAAACCTATCCCTAAACATAACCTTAACCTTAACCCTAACCCTAACCCTAACCCTAACATTTACCCTTACCCTAATCCTAACCCTAAACCTAACCCCAACCCTAACCCTAACCCTAACCCTAACCCTAAACTTAACCCTAACCCTAATCCTAACCCTTGCCCTTACCCTAACCCTAACCCTTAACCTAACACTAACCCTAACCCTAACAATAACCTTAACCCTAACCCTTACCCTTACCCTAACCCTAACCCTAAACCTAATCCTAAACCTAACCCTTACCCTTATACTAACCCTAACCCTAACACTAACACTTACCCTTACAATAACCCCGACACTAACCCTAACCCTAACCCTAACCCTTACCCTAAACCTAACCCTAACCCTTACTCTTACCCTAACCCTAACCCTAACCCTAAACCTATCCCTAAACATAACCTTAACCTTAACCCTAACCCTAACCCTAACCCTAACATTTACCCTTACCCTAATCCTAACCCTAAACCTAACCCCAACCCTAACCCTAACCCTAACCCTAACCTTAAACTTAACCCTAACCCTAATCCTAACCCTTGCCCTTACCCTAACCCTAACCCTTAACCTAACACTAACCCTAACCCTAACAATAACCTTAACCCTAACCCTTACCCTTACCCTAACCCTAACCCTAAACCTAATCCTAAACCTAACCCTTACCCTTATACTAACCCTAACCCTAACACTAACACTTACCCTTACCCTAACCCCGACACTAACCCTAACCCTAACCCTAACCCTTACCCTAAACCTAACCCTAACCCTTACTCTTACCCTAACCCTAACCCTAACCCTTACCCTAAACCTAAATCTAACCCTAATCCTTATCCTAACCCTAACCCTAACCCTAACCTAAACCTAACACTAAAATTACCCTAACCCTTACCCTTACCCTAACCCTAAACCTAACTCTAACCCTAACTCTAACCCTAACCCTAAAACTTACCCTAACCCTATCCCTAACCCTAACCCTAACCCTAACCTTAACCCTAACCTTAACCCTAACCCTATCCCTGACCCGAAACTTTACCCTTAACCTAACCCTAAACCTAAACCTAACCCTAACCCTAACCGTAACCCTTACCCTAACCCTAACCCTAATCCTTACCCTAAACCTTACTGTTTCCCTAACTCTAAACCTAACCCTAACCCTAACCTTAGCAATAACACTTACCCTTAACCTAACCCTAACCCTAACACTAAACCTAACCCTACCCCTAACAATTACCCTTACCCTAACCCTACCCCTTAACCTAACCCTAACCCTAACCCTAGCCCTAACCCTAACCCTTAACCTAAACCTAACCCTAAACTTAACCCTAACCCTTACCCTTACCCTAACCCTAAACCCAACTCTACCCTAACCCCACCCTGACCCTAAACCTTACCCTAACCTTAATCCTAACCCTTACCCTAACCCTAACGTTAACCATAACCTTAACCCTAACCCTAACCCTAACCCTAAACCTAACCCTAAACCTATCCTTAACCCTAACCCTAACCCTAACCCTAACCCTAACCCTAACACCTAACCCTATCCCTAAACCGAACCCCTACCCTTAACCTAACCCTAACCCTAACCATAACCCTAACACTTACCCTAAAACTAATTCTAACCCTAACTCTTACCCTCACCCTAACCCTAACGCTAACCTTAACCCCAACCCTAAACCTAAACCTAGACCTAACCCTAACCCTACCCTTACCCTAACCCTAACCCTAACCCTAACCCTAACACTAACACTTACCCTTAACCTAAACCTAACCCTAACCCTAACACTAACCCTTATCCTAACCCTAACCCTAACCCTAACTCTAACCATAACCCTTAATCTAACCCTAACACTAACCCTAAACGTAACCTTTACCCTAACACCTAACCCTATATGTAACCCTAACCCTAACCCTAACCCTTACCCTAACCCTAACCCTAACCCTAATCCTTACCCTAACCCTAGTCCTAATGCTAATCCTTACCCTAACCCTAGCCCTAACCCTAACCCTTAACGTAACCCTAACCCTAAATTTAACCCTAACCCTTACCCTTACCCTAACCCTAAACCTAACTCTAACCTTAAATTAACCCTAACCCTAAACCTTACCCTAACCTTAACCATAACCATAACCATAACCCTAACCCTAACCCTAACCCTAAATCTAACCCTAAACATAACCTTAAACCTAACCGTAACCCTAACCCTAACCTTCACCCTTACCCTAACCCTAACCCTAACCCTAACCCTAACCCTAATCCTAACCCTTGCCCTTAACCTAACCCTAACCGTAAACCTAACACAAACCCTAACACTAAGCCTAAACTTAAACCTAACCCTTATTCTTACCCTAACCCTAACCCTAAACCTAACCCTAACCCTAACCCTAAACCTAACCCTAACCCTAACCCTAAACCCTAACCCTAACCCTAACCCTAACCCTTACCCTTATCCTAACCCTAACCCTAACACTAACACTTACCCTTACCCTAACCCCTACACTAACCCTAACCCTAACCCTTACCCTAAACCTAACCCTAACCCTTACCCTTACAATAACCGTAAATCTAAACCTAACCCTAAAACTAACCCTAACCCTTACCCTTACCCTAACCCTAACCCTAAACCTAACGCTAAACCTTGACCTTACCCTAAACTTAACCCCAACCCTTACCCTAAACCTAACCCTAACCCTAACCCTAACCATTAATCCTAACCCTAATCCTAACACTTACCCGTACCCAAACGCTAACCCTAACCCTAACCCTAACCCTAACCCAACCCTACCTCTTACCCTCACCCTAACCATAACCCTAAACCTAACCTGAACCCTAACCCTATTCCTAACCCTAACATTTATCTTTACCCTAATCCTAACCCTAAACCTAAACCTAACCCTTACCGCTAACCTTAACCGTAACCCTAACCGTAACCCTAACCCTTACCCTAAACATAACCCTAACCCTAATCCTTACCCTAACCCTAACCCTAACCCTAACCTAACCCTAACCCTAAACTTACCCCTAACCCTTACCCTTACCCTAACCCTATCCCTAACCCTTACCATAACCCTAACCTTAACTCTAAACTTAAACCTAACCCTATCCCTGACCCGAAACTTTACCCTTAACATAACCTTAACCCTAAACCTAACCATAACCCTAACCCTAACCGTAACCCTTACCCTAACCCTAATCCTAACCCTAAACCTTACCGTTTCCCTAAACCTAAACCTAACCCTAACCCTAACCTTAACCCTAACACTTACCCTTACCCTAACCCTAACCCTAACCCTAACACTAAACCTAACCCTAACCCTAACCCTAACAACTACCGTTACCCTAACCCTAACCGTTAACCTAATCCTAACCCTAACACTAACCCAAACACTTACCCTAACCCTAACCCTAACGCTACCCTAATCCTAACCCTAACCCTAACCCTAACCCTAACCTTTATCCTAACCCTAACCCTAACCCTAACCCTAACACATACCCTTACCCTAACCCTAACCCTAACCCTAACCGTAACCCTTAACCTAACAATAAACCTAACCCTAACCCTAAGCCTAACTCTAACCCTAACCGTAACCCTAAACCTAACCCTAACCCTAACCCTAAACCTAACCCTAACCCTAACACTTACCCTAAGCCAAACCATAATCCTAACCCTTACACTAACCCTACCCCTAACCCTAACACTTAACCTCACCCTAAACCTTACCCTTACCCTAACCCTAAACCGAACTCTAACTCTAACACTAACCCTAACCCTAAACCTTATCATAACCCTAAACCTAACCCTAACTCTAACCTTAACCCTAACAGTAACCCCAACACATACCTAACACTATCCCTAACCCTAACCCTAACCCTAACTCAAACCTAACCCGAACCCTAATCCAATCCCTAACCCTAAACCTAATCCTTACCCTAACCCTAACCCTAAACCTAACCCTTACCCTAACTCCTATCCTAACCCTAACCCTAACCCTAATCCTAACTCTAACCCAAACCCTAACCCTAACACCAACCCTTACCCGTACCCTAACCCAAAACCTAACCCTAACCCGTACCCTAACCCGTACCCTTACACTAACCCTAATCTTAATCCTAACCCTAAACCTAAAACTTACACTTACCCTAAACCTAACCCTAACGCTTACACTAAACATAACCCTAACCCTAATCCTTACCCTTACCTTATCCCTAACCCTAACCCTTACCCATACCCTAAACCTAACTCTAACCCTAACTCTAACCGTAACCCTAAAACTTACCCTAACCCTATCCCTAACACTTACCCTAACCCTAACCTTAACCCTAAACTTAAACCTAACCCTATCCCTGACCCGAACCTTTACCCTTAACCTAACCTTAACCCTAAACCTAATCCTAACCCTAACCCTAAACGTAACCGTTACCCTAACGCTAATCCTAAACCTAAACCTTACCGTTTCCCTAAACCTAAACCTAACCCTAACCCTAACGCTAACAATTACCCTAACCGAAACCCTAATCCTAACCCTAAACCTTGCCCGTACCCTAACCCTTACGCTAACCCTAACCCTAAACCGAACCCTAACCCTAACACTTACCCTAAAACTAACCCTAACACTATCCCTTACACTAACCCTAACCCTAACCCTAACCATTACCCTAACACTAACCCTAACCCTAAACCCTAACCTTAACCCTTAACCTATCCCTAACCCTAAACTTAACCCTTACGATTACCCTTACTCTAACCCTAAACCTAACTCTAACCCTAACAGTAACCCTAAACTTAAACCTTACCGTAACTCTAACGTTAACCCGTACCCTAACCCTAACCATAACCCTAAACATAAACTTAACCCTAACCCTAATCCTAACCCTAAACTTTACCCTTACCCTAACCCTAAAACTAACCCTAACCCTAAACCTAACCCTAACCCTTACCCTAAACCTAACCCTAAACCTTACCCTTACCCTAACCCTAACCCTAATCCTAACGCTAAACCTTACCCTAACCCTAAACCTAACCCAAACCCTTACCCTAAAATTAACCCTAACCCTAACCCTAACCCTTACCTTAATCCTACCCCTAACCCTAACTCTTACCGTACCCAAACGCTAACCCTAACCCTAACCCTCACCCTAACCCAAACTTAACTCTTACCCTTACCCTAACCCTAACCCTAAATTTAACCTGAACCCTAAACCTATCCCTAACCCTAACATTTATCTTTACCCTAATCCTAACACTAAGCCTAACACTAACCCTTACCCCTAACCCTAACCCTAACCCCTAACCCTAACCTTAACCTAACCCTAACCCTAAACTTAACCCTAAACCTTACCCTTACCATAACCCTAAACCTAACTGTAACTCTAACAATAACCGTAACCCTAAACCTTACCATAACCCTAAACCTAACCCTAACCCTAACCCTAACCCTACCAGTAACCCCAACACACACCTATCCCTAACCCTAACCCTAATCCTTACCCTAACGCTAACCCTAAACCTAACTCTTACCCTAACCCTAAACCTAGCCCTAACACTTAACATAAACCAAACGCTAAACCTAACCCTAACCCTAACCCAAACCTAACCCGAACCCTAATCCTATCCCTAACCCTACCCCTAATCCTTACCCTAACCCTAACCCTAAACCTAACCCTAACCCTAAAGCTAAATCTAATCCTAACCCAAAACCATACCTAACCCGAACCCTAATCCTATCCCTAATCCTGACCCTAATCCTTACCCTAACCTAAACCTAAACCTAACCCTAACCCTAAACCTAAACCTAACCCTAAACCTAACCCTTAAACTTACCCTAACCCTAACCATATACCTAACCTTAATCCGTACACTTACCCTCACAATAACCCTAATATTAACCCTAACCCTAACCCTAACCTTAACCCTAACCCTTATCCTTACCCTAACCATAACCCTAACCCTAACCCTAAACCTAACCATAACTCTAACCATTACCCTAATCCTAACCCTAACTCTAACCCTAACCATTACCCTAAACCTAACCTTAACCCTAACCCTAACCCTAACCCTTACCCTAACCCTATCCCTAACCTTAACCCTAATCCTAACCCAACCCTAAATCTAACCCTTACCCAAACCCTAACCCTAAACCTAACCCTAAAGCTAACACTTACCCTTACGCTAACCCTAACCCTAACCCTTATCCTAACCCTAACCGTAACCTTAACACTTACCCTAAACCAAACCCTAACCCTAACCCTTACACTAACCCAAAACCTAACCCTAACGCTTACCCTAACCCTATCCATAACCCTAACTCTAACCCTAACCCCGAACCTTAACCCTTAACCTAACACTAACCCTAAACTTAACCCTAACCCTAACCCTTACCCTAACCCTTACCCTTACACTAACCCTAACCCTAACCCTTACCCTAAACCTAACCCTAACCATAACCCTAACCCTAACCCTACCTTAACCCTAACCCTAATCCTTACCCTTACCCATATGCTAACCCTAACCCTAACCCTAACCCTAACACATACCCTTATCCTAAACCTACCCTAACCCTTACCGTAACCCTAAACCTAACCCTAACCCTAACACTAACCCTTACCCTAAACCTAAGCCTTACCCTAAGCCTAACCCTAACCCTTACTCTTACCCTAATCCTAATCCTAACTATACCCCAAACCCTAAACCGAAACCTAACCCTAACGCTAATCCTTACCCTTACCCTAACCCTAACCCTAAACCTAACCCTAACCCTTACCATAACCCTTACCCTAACCCTAACCCTAATCCTAACCCTAACCCTTATACTTACACTAAACCTAACCCTAAACCTAACCCTAACCCTAAGCTTAACCCTAAACCTTACCCTTACCCTAAACCTAACCGTAACCATAGACCTAAACCCAACACTAAACATAACCCTTAACCTTACCCTAACTCTAACCATATACCTAAACCTAATCCGTACACTTACCCTCACCCTAACCCTAACATTAACCCTAACACTAACCCTCACCCTACCCTTAACCCTAACCCTTATCCTTACCCTAACCATAACCCTAACCCTAACCCTAAACCTAACCGTAACCTGAAAACTAACCCTTACCCTAACGCTAACCTAAACCTAACCGTAACACTTACCCTAACCCTAACCCTAACTCTAACCCTAAGCATTACCCTAACCCTAAGCTTAACCCTAACCCTAACCTTTACCCTTATCCTAACCCTAACCCTAGCCTTAACGCTAACCCTAACCCAACCATAACTCTTACCCTTACACTAACGCTAACCCTAAACCTAACCGAACCCTAATCCTATCCCTAACCCTATTTCTTATCCTTACCCTAACCCTAACCTTAAACCTGACCCTAAACTTAACCCCTAACCCTAACCGTAACCCTAAACCTAACCGTAACCGTAACCCTTACCCTAACCCTAACCCTAACACTAATACTTACCCTAACACTAACCATAATCCTTACCCTTTCCCTAACCCTAACCCTAACCTAAACCTAACCCTAACCCTAACCCTAACCCTAACACTAACCCTAGCCTAACCTTAACGCTAACACTTACCCTTACCCTAACCCTAACATAACCCTTATCCTAACCCTAACCCTAACCCTAACCCTAACACATACCCTTAACCTAACCCTAACTCTAACCCTAACCATAACCCTAAACCTAACAAAACCAAGCCTAACCCTAACCGTAACCCTTACCCTAAACCTAACCTTAACCCCAACACTAAACCTAACCCTAACCCTAACCCTTACGCTAACCCTAATCGTAATCCTGACCCTAAAACTTACCCTTACCCTTACCCTAACCCTAACCCTAACCCTGAACCTAACCCTAACCCTAACCTTAACCCTAACCCTTACCCTTACCCTAACCCTAAACCTAACCCTAAACCTAAAGCTAACCCTAACCTTAACCCTAACTCTTATCCTTACCATAACCCTAACACTAAACCTAACCCTAACCCTTACCCTCACCCTAACCCTAAACTTAAACCTAACCCTAACCCTAACCCTAACCTTAAACCTAAACCTTACCCTTACCTTAACCCTAATCCTAACCCTAACCCTAAACCTAACCCTTACCCTTACCCTTACCATAACCCTAAACCTACCCCTAACCTTAACCCTAACCTTAACCCTAACCCTTACCCTACCCTAACCCTAACCCTAAATCTAAAGCTAACCCTAAACCTAACCCCTAACCCTAACACTAAACCTTAGGTAACACTAATCCTAACCCTAACCCTAACCCTAATCCTTAAACTAACCCTAACCCTAACTCTAACCCTTACCCTATCCCTACCCAGAACCCTAACCCTAAACCTAACCCTTACCCTTTCCCTCACCCTAACACTAAACCTAACTCTAATCCTAACCCTAACCCTAACCTTAACTCTAACCCTAACCCTAACCCTTAACCTTCCCCTAGCCCTAAACCTAAATCTAACCCTAACCCTAACCCTTATCCTGACCCTTACCCTAACCCTAACCCTAACCCTAACCCTACACTTACCCGAAAACTAACCTAACCCTAACCCTAACCCTTACACTTATCCTAACCCTAACGCTAACCTTAATCCCCAACCCCAAACCAAACCCTAGCCCTAACCCTAACCCTAACCCTTACCCTAACCCTAACCCTAAGACTAACACTAACATTTACCCTTACCCTAACCATATCCGTAACCCTAACACTAACCCTTATCATAACCCTAAACCTAACCCTAACTCTAACCCTAACCCTTAACTTAACCCTAACACTAACCCTAACCCCTAAGCCTAACCCTTACCCTAACCCTAAACCGAACCCCTAACCCTAACCCTAACCGCTAACCCTAACCCTGACCCTAACCCTAATCCATACCCGTACCCTAACCCTAACCCTAACACTTACACTTACACTTACCCTAACCCCTACCCTAACCCTAACCCTATCCCTAATCCTTACTCTAACCCTAACACTAACCCTTACCCGTACCCTAACCCTAAACCTAACTATATCCCTTACACTAAACCTAGCCCTAAACCTAACCCTTACCCTTACCTTAAACCTAACCAGAACCCTAACCCTTACCCTTACCATAATGCTAACCCTAACACTAACCCTAACCCTAACACATACCCTTAACTTAAAACTAATCCTAACCCTAACCCTAACCCTAAACCTAACCCTAACCTTAACCCTAACCCTAACACTTACCCTAACCCAAACCTTAACGCCAACACTAAACGTAACCTAACGCTAATCCTAACCCGTACCCTTACCCTAACTCTAACACTAACTTTAACCCTAACCCTTACCCTTACCCTAACCCTAAACCTAACGCTATCCCTAACCCTAACCCTAACCCTAAACCTAACCCAAACCCTAACCCTAACCCTTACCCCTAACCCAAAACCTAACCTTAAACATAACCTTAACCCTAACCCTAAACCTAACCCGAAACTTTACCCTTACCCTAACACTAACCCTAAACCTAACCCTAACCCTTACCCTAACCCTAACACTTACCCTAACACTAACCCTGATCCTAACCCTTACCTTTACCCTAACCCTAACCGTAAACCTAACACTAAACCTAACCCTAACCCTAACCCTAACCCTAACCCTTACCCTTACCCTAACCCTAACCCTAACCCTTACCCTAACCCTAACCCTACCACTAACCCTAACACTTACCCTAACCCTAACCATAACCCTAACGCTACCCTAAACCTAAACCTAACCCTAACCCTAACCCTTATCCTGACCCTAACCCTAACCCTAACCCTAACCCTAACCCTACACTTACCCAAAAACTAACCTAACCCTAACCCTAACCCTTACACTTATCCTAACCCTAATGCTAACCTTAATCCCCAACCCTAAACCAAACCCTAGACCTAACCCTAACCCTAACCCTTACCCTAACCCTAACCCTAAGACTAACACTAACACTTACCCTTACCCTAACCATAACCCTAACCCTAACACTAACCCTTATCATAACCCTAAACCTAACCCTAACTCTAACCCTAACCCTTAACTTAACCCTAACACTAACCCTAACCCCTAAGCCTAACCCTTACCCTAACCCTAACCCGAACCCCTAACCCTAACCCTAACCGCTAACCCTGACCCTGACCCTAAACCTAATCCTTACCCGTACCCTAACCCTAACCCTAACACATACACTTACCCTAACCCCTACCCTAACCCTAACCCTAACCCTAATCCTTACTCTAACCCTAACCCTAACACTAACACTAACCCTTACCCGTACCCTAACCCTAAACCTAACCATATCCCTTACACTAAACCTAGCCCTAAACCTAACCCTTACCCTTACCTTAACCCTAACCAGAACCCTAACCCTTACCCTTACCATAATGCTAACCCTAACACTAACCCTAACCCTAACACATACCCTTAACTTAAAAATACTCCTAACCCTAACCCTAACCCTAAACCTAACCCTAACGTTAACCCTAAACCTAACACTTACCCTAACCCAAACCTTAACGCCAACACTAAACCTAACCCTAACGCTAATCCTAACCCGTACCCTTACCCTAACCCTAACACTAACTTTAACCCTAACCCTTACCCTTACCCTAACCCTAAACCTAACTCTATCCCTAACCCTAACCCTAACCCTAAACCTAACCCGAACCCTAACCCTAACAGTTAACCTAACCCAAAACCTAATCTTAAACATAACCTTAACCCTAACCCTAAACCTAACTCGAACCTTTACCCTTACCCTAACACTAAACCTAAACCTAACCCTAACCCTTACCCTAACCCTAGCACTTACCCTAACACTAACCCAGATCCTAACCCTTACCCTTACCCTAACCCTAACCATAAACCTAACACTAAACATAACCCTAACCCTAAACCTAAACCTTACCCTTACCCTAACCCTAACCCTAACCCTTACCCTAACCCTAACCCTAACACTAACCCTAACACTTACCCTAAACCTAACCCTAACCCTAACCCTAACGCTACCCTAAACCTAAACCTAACCCTAACCCTAACCCTTATCCTGACCCTAACCCTAACCCTAACCCTAACCCTAACAAATACCCTTACCCTAACCCTAACCCTAACCGTAACCCTAAACCTAACCCTAAACCTAACCCTAACCCTAACCCTAAATCTAACCCTAACCGTAACCCTAACCGTAACCCTAACCCTAATCCTTACCCTAACGCTAACCCTAACCCTAACCCTTACCCTAACCCTAACCCTAACCCTAACACTTAACTTAAACCAAACCCTAACCCTAACCCTTACACTAACCGTAAACCTAACCCTAACCCTTACCCTAACACTAAACCTAACCCTAACTCTAACCCTAACCCCTAATTTAACACTTAACCTAACCCTAATCCTATACTTAACCCTAACCCTAACCCTTACCCTAACCCTAAAACTAACTCAAACCCTAACACTAACCCTAACCCTAAACCTTACCGTAACCCTAACCCTAACACTTACACTAACCCTAACCATAACCCTAACCATAACCTTAACCCCAACCCTAACCATAACCTTTACCCTTTGCCTAACCCTAACCCTAAACCTAACCCTAACCCTATCCCTAACCTTAACCCTATCCCTTACCCTAACCCTAGCCCTAACCCTTTCCCTTACATTACCCTAAACCTAACTCTCACCCTAACCCTAACCCTAACCCTTACCCTAAACCTAACCTTAACCCTTACCCTTACGCTAACCCTAAACCTAAACCTAACCCTAAATCTAACCCTAACCCTTACTCTTACCCTAACCCTAACCATAATCCTAACGCTAAACCTTACCCTTACCCTAAACCTAAACCTAACTCTTACCCTAAACCTAACCCTAACCCTAACCCTAACCCTTACCTACATCCTAACCCTAACCCTAACACTTACCCCTACCCAAACTCTAACCCTAACCCTAACCCTAACCCTAACCCAACCCTAACTCTTAACCTTACCCTAACCCTAACCCTAAACCTAACCTGAACCCTCACCCTATCCATAACCCTAACATTTATCTTTACCCTAATCCTAACCCTAAACTTAACCCTAACCCTTACACCTAACCCTAACCCTAACCCTAACCCTAACACTTACCCTAAACCTAACCCTAATCCTAATCCTTACCCTAACCCTAACCCTAAACCTAACCTAACCCTAACACTAAACTTAAACCTAAACCTTACCCTTACCCTAAACCTAAACCTAACTCTAACCCTAACCATAAACCTAACCCTAAAACTTACCCTAACACTAACCCAAACCCTTACCCTAACCCTAACCCTAACCTTAACCGTAACTTTAACCCTAACCCTATTCCTGACCCGAACCTTTACCCTTAACCTAACCCTAACACTAAACCTTACCCTAACCCTAAACGTAACCGTAACCGTTACCCTAAACCTAACCCTAATCCTAATCCTAACCCTTACTGTTTCCCTAACCCAAACCCTAACCCTAAACCTAACCCTAACCCTAACCCTAACCCTTACCCTACCCTAACCCTAACCCTAACCCTAACCCTTAACCTAACCCTAAACCTCACCCTAACACTAACCCTATCCCTAACCCTAACCCTGACACTAACCCTAACCTTATCCTCACCCTAACCCTAACCCTTACCCTTACCCTAAACCTAACCCTAAACCTAACACTAAACCTAACCCTAACCCCTAAACCTAACCCTAACCCTAACCCTAACCCTTACCTTATCCTAACCCTCACCCTAACCCTAACACTTACCCTTACCCTTAACCCATCTAACCCTAATCCTAACCCTTACCCTAACCGTAACCCTAACCCTTTCCCTTACATAACCCTAAACCTAACCCTCACCCTAACCCTAACCCTAACCCTTACCCTTACCCTATCCCTAACCCTAAACCTTACCCTTACTCTAAACCTAACCCTAACCCTTTCCCTAAACCTAACCCTAACCCTAACCCTATCCCTTACCTTAAACCCTAAACCTAATCCTTACCCTTACCCAAATGCTAACCATATCCCTAACCCTTACCCTAAGCATAACCCTAACCCTTACCCTTACCCTAAACCTAACCCCAACCCATACCGTAATCCTAAACCTAACCCTAACCCTAACCCTTACCCTTACCCTAACCCTAACCATAACCCTTACCCTAACCCTGGCCTTAAACCCAATCCTAAACCTAACCCTAGTCCTTACCTTAACCCTAACACTTATCCTTACCCTAAACCTAAACTTAACCTTAAAACTAACCCTAACCTTAACCATAACCCTTACCCTTACAATAACCCTATCCCTAACCCTAACACTAACCCTTATCATAACCCTAAACCTAACCCTAACTCTAACCCTAACCCTTAACTTAACCCTAACACTAACCCTGACCCCTAAGCCTAACACTTACCCTAACCCTAACCCGAAACCCTAACCCTAACCCTAACCGCTAACCCTAAACCTTACCCTAACCCTAACCCTTACCCGTACCCTAACCCTAACCCTAACACTTACCCTTACCCTAATCCCTACCCTAACCCTAACCCTAAGCCTAATCCTTACTCTAACCCTAACCCTAACACTAACACTAACCCTTGACCGTACCCTAACCCTAAACCTAACCCTAACCAGTAACCTTACCCTAACCCGAATCCTAACCCTACCCCTAAACCTAAAACTTACACTTACCCTAAACCTAACCCTAACCCTTACACTAAACCTAGCCCTAAACCTAACCCTTACCCTTAACTTAACCCTAACCCAAACCCTAACCCTTACCCTTACCATAACGCTAACCCTAACACTAACCCTAACGCTAACACATACCCTTAACTTAAAACTAATCCTAAGCCTAACCGTAACCCTAAACCTAACCCTAATCTTAACCCTAACCCTAACACTTACCCTAACCCAAACCTTAACGCCAACACTAAACCTAACCCTAACCCTAACCCTAACAGTTAACCTAACCCAAAACCTAACCTTAAACATAACCTTTACCCTAACCCTAAACCTAACCCGAACCTTTACCCTTACCCTAACACTAACCCTAACCCTAACCCTAACCCTAACCCTTACCCTAACCCTAACCCTACCACTAACCCTAACACTTACCCTAACCCTAACCCTAACCCTAACCCTAACCCTAACGCTACCCTAAACCTAAACCTAACCCTAACCCTAACCCTTATCCTGACCCTAACCCTAACCCTAACTTTAACCCTAACAAATACCATTACACTAACCCTAACCCTAACTGTAACCGTAAACCCAACCCTAAACCTAACCCTAACCCTAACCAGAAATCTAACCCTAACCGTAACCCTAACCCTAACCCTAATCCTTACCCTAACCCTAACCCTAACCCTTACCCTAACCCTAACCCTAACCCTAACACTTACCTTAAACCAAACCCTAACCCTAACCCTTACACTAACCCTAAACCTAACCCTAACCCTTACCCTAACACAAAACCTAACCCTAACTCTAACCCTAACCCCTAATTTAACCCTTAACCTAACCCTAACCCTAAACATAACCCTAACCCTAACCCTTACCCTAACCCTAAAACTAACTCAAACCCTAACACTAACCCTAACCCTAAACCTTACCGTAACCCTAACCCTAACACTTACAGTAACCCTAACCATAACCCTAACCATAACCTTAACCCTAACCCTAACCCTAACTTTACCCTTACCCTAACCGTAAACCTAACCCTAACCCTAACCCTAACCTTAACCCTAACCCTTACCCTAACCCTAGCCCTAACCCTTTCCCTTACATAACCCTAAACCTAACTCTCAACCTAACCCTAACCCTAACCCTTACCCTAAACCTAACCTTAACCCTTACCCTTACGCTAACCCTAAACCTAAACCTAACCCTAAACCTAACCCTAACCCTTACCCTTACCCTAACCCTAATCCTAATCCTAACGCTAAACCTTACCCTTACCCTATACCAAACCAAAATTCTTACCCTAAACCTAACCCTAACCATAACCCTAACCCTTACCTTAACCCTAACCCTAACCCTAACACTTACCCGTACCCAAACTCTAACCCTAACCCTAACCCTAACACAACCCTAACTCTTAACCTTACCCTAACCCTAACCCTTACCCTAAACCTAACCCTAACCCAAATCCGTACCCTAACCCTAACATTAAACATAACCTAACCCTAACCCTAAACTTAAACCTAACCCTTAACCTAAACTTAAAACTAACTCTAACCCTAACCCTAACCCTAACCCAAAACTTACCCTAACCTTAACCCAAACCCTTACCCTACCCCTACCCTAACCTTAACCGTAACCTTAACCCTAACCCTATCCCTGACCCGAATCTTTACCCTTAACCTAACCCTAACCCTAAACCTAACCCTAACCCTAAACCAAACCGTAACCGTTACCCTAAAACTAACCCTAATCCTAATCCTAACCCTTAATGTTTCCCTAACCCTAACCCTAACCCTAACCCTAACCCTAACCCTTACCCTAACAGTAACACTAAACCTAACCCTAACCCTAACCCTTACCCTTACCCTAACCCTAACCCTAACCCTAACCCTTAACCTAACCCTAACCCTAACCCTAACATTAACCCTAACACTTACCCTAACCCTAACCCTAACCCTTATCCTGACCCTAACCCTAACCCTAACCCTAACAAATACCCTTACACTAACCCTAACCCTAACCGTAACCCTAAACCTAACCATAAACCTAACCCTAACCCTAACCCTAAATCTAACCCTAACCGTAACCCTAACCCTAAACCTAACCCTAATCCTTACCCTAACCCTAACCCTAACCCTAACCCTAACTCTAACCCTAACCCTAAACTTAACCCTAACCCTAATCCTAACCCTTGCACTTACCCTAACCCTAACCCTAAACCTAACACTAACCCTAACCCTAACCCTAACCTTAACGCTAACCCTTACCCTTACCCTAAACCTAACCCTAAACCTAATCCTATCCCTAACCCTTACCCTTATCCTAACCCTAACCCTAACACTAACACTTACCCTTACCCTAACCCCTACACTAACCCTAACCCTAACCCTAACCCTTACCCTAAACCTAACCCTAAACCTTACACTTACCCTAACCCTAACCTTAAACCTAACGCTAAATCTTAACCTTACCCTAAATCTAACCTTTACCCCTAACCCTAACCATAACCCTAACCCTAACCCTAACCCTTACCCTAAACCTAACTCTAACCCTAATCCTTACCCTAACCCTAACCCTAACCCTAACCTAACCTTAACCCTAAACTTACCCCTAACACTTACCCTTACCCTAACCCTAATCCTAACTCTAACCCTAACTCTAACCCTAACCCTAAAACTTACCCTAACCCTATACCTAACCCTTACCCTAACCCTAACCTTAACCCTAAACTTAACCCGAACCCTATCCCTGACCCGAACCTTTACCCTTAACCTAACCCTAAACCTAACCCTAACCCTAACCCTAACCCTAACCCTAACACTAAACCTAACCCTAACCCTAACAATTACCCTTACCCTAACCCTAACCCTTAACCTAACCCTAACCCTAACCCTAACACTAACCCTAACACTTACCTTAAACCTAAACCTAACCCTAACCCTAATCCTTACCCTAAACTTAGCCCTAACCCTAACCCTTAACATAAACCTAACCCTAAACTTAACCCTAACCCTTACCTTTACCATAACCCTAAACCTAACTCTAACCCTAACCCCACCCTAACCCTAAATCTTACCCTAACCTTAATCCTAACCCTTACCCTAACCTTAACCTTAACCATAAACTTAACCCTAACCCTAACCCTAACCCTAAACCTAACCCTAAACATAACCTTACCTAACCCTAACCCTAATCCTAACA
>JANJXV010000343.1:445000-465000 GCA_024803745.1 Megascapheus bottae
CCCTAAGCCTAACCCTAACCCTTAATCCTAACCCTAATCCTAACACTTACCTGTACCCAAACGCTAACCCTAACCCTAACCCTAACCCTAACGCAACCCTACCTCTTACCCTTACCCTAACCATAACCCTAAACCTAACCTGAACCCTAACCCTATTCCTAACCCTAACATTTATCTTTACCCTAATCCTAACCCTAAACCTAAACCTAAACCTTACCCCTAACCCTAACCGTAACCCTAACCGTAACCCTAACCCTTACCCTAAACATAACCCTAACCCTAATCCTTACCCTAACCCTAACCCTAACCCTAACCTAACCCTAACCCTAAACTTACCCCTAACCCTAAACCTAACTCTAACCCTAACTCTAACCCTAACCCTAAAACTTACCCTAACCCTATCCCTAACCCTTACCATAACCCTAACCTTAACCCTAAACTTAACCCTAACCCTATCCCTGACCCAGACCTTTACCCTTAACCTAACCTTAACCCTAAACCTAACCATAACCCTAACCCTAACCGTAACCCTTACCCTAACCCTAATCCTAACCCTAAACCTTACCGTTTCCCTAACCCTAAACCTAACCCTAACCCTAACCTTAACCCTAACACTTACCCTTACCCTAACCCTAACCCTAACCCTAACACTAAACCTAACCCTAACCCTAACCCTAACAACTACCGTTACCCTAACCCTAACCGTTAACCTAATCCTAAACCTAACACTAACCCTAACACTTACCCTAACCCTAACCCTAACGCTACCCTAATCCTAACCCTAACCCTAACCCTAACCTTTATCCTAACCCTAACCCTAACCCTAACCCAAACACATACCCTTACCCTAACCCTAATCCTAACCCTAACCGTAACCCTTAACCTAACAATAAACCTAACCCTAACCCTAAGCCTAACCCTAACCCTAACCGAAACCCTAAACCTAACCCTAACCATAACCCTAAACCTAACCCTAACCCTAACACTTACCCTAAGCCAAACCATAATCCTAACCCTTACACTAACCCTACCCCTAACCCTAACACTTAACCTAACCCTAAACCTTACCCTTAGCCTAACCCTAAACCGAACTCTAACTCTAACACTAACCCTAACCCTAAACCTTATCATAACCCTAAACCTAACCCTAACTCTAACCTTAACCCTAACAGTAACCCCAACACATACCTAACACTAACCCTAACCCTAACCCTAACTCAAACCTAACCCGAACCCTAATCCAATCCCTAACCCTAAACCTAATCCTTACCCTAACCCTAACCCTAAACCTAACACTTACCCTAACTTCTATCCTAACCCTAACCCTAACCCTAATCCTTACTCTAACCCAAACCCTAACCCTAACACTAACCCTTACCCGTACCCTAACCCAAAACCTAACCCTAACCCGTACCCTTACACTAACCCTAATCTTAATCCTAACCCTAAACCTAAAACTTACACTTACCCTAAACCTAACCCTAACGCTTACACTAAACATAACCCTAACCCTAACACTTACCCTTACCTTATCCCTAACCCTAACCCTTACCCATACCCTAAACCTAACTCTAACCCTAACTCTAACCCTAACCCTAAAACTTAGGCTAACCCTATCCCTAACACTTACCCTAACCCTAACCTTAACCCTAAACTTAACCCTAACCCTATCCCTGACCCGAAACTTTACACTTAACCTCACCCTAACCCTAACGCTAACCTTAACCCCAACCCTAAACCTAAACCTAGCCCTAACCC
This sequence comes from Megascapheus bottae, assembly GCA_024803745.1. NCBI lineage: Eukaryota > Metazoa > Chordata > Mammalia > Rodentia > Geomyidae > Megascapheus > Megascapheus bottae. Next base: position 446,759 of record JANJXV010000343.1, read on the forward strand.
TAACTCTAACCCTTACCCTAACCCTAACCCTTATACTAACCCTAACACTAACACTTACCCTTAACTTAAACCCTCACCCTAAAAATAACCCTTTTCCTAACCCTAACCCTAACCCTAACTCTAACCCTAACCCTTAACCTAACCCTTACACTAACCCTAACCCCTAACCCTTACTCTAACCCTAACCCTAAACGTAACCCCTAACCCTAACCATAACCCTAACCGCTAACCCTAACCCTAACCCTAACCCTAACACTAACCCCTACCCTAACCCTAACCCTAATCCTAATCTTTACTCTAACCCTAAACCTAACCCTAACATTAACCCTTACCCGTACCCTAACCCTAAACCTAACCCTAACCCTAACCCTTACCCTTACCCTAACCCTAACCCTAACCCTAACCCTAAACCTAACCCTAATCCTTACCCTAACCCTTACCCTAACCCTAATCCTTACCCTTTCCCTACCCAGAACCCTAACCCTAAACCTAACCCTTACCCTTACCTCAGCCTAACCCTAAACCTAACCTTACCCCTAACCCTAACCCTAATCTTACACCTAACCCTAACCCTAACCCTAACCTTACCCTTACCCTAGCCCTAACCCTAAACCTAACCCTAATCCCAACACCTAACCCTATCCCTAACCCGAACCCCTACCCTTTCCCTAACCCTAACCCTAACCCTAACACTTACCCAAAACCTAATCCTAACCCTAACCCTTAACCTCACCCTAACCCTAACGCTAACCTTAACCCCAACCCTAAACCTAAACCTAGCCCTAACCCTAACTCTAACCCTTACCCTAACCCTAACCCTAACACTAACCCTAACACTAACACTTAACCTTAACCTAACTCTAACCCTAACCCTAACAATAACCCTTTTCCTAACCCTAACCCTAACCCTAACTCTAACCCTAACCCTTAACCTAACCCTTACACTAACCCTAACCCCTAACCCTTACTCTAACCCTAACCCTAACCGTAACCCCTAACCCTAACCCTAACCGCTAACCCTAACCCTAACCCTAACCCTAACACTAACCCCTACGCTAACCCTAACCCTAATCCTAATCCTTACTCTAACCCTAACCCTAACCCTAACATTAACCCTTACCCGTACCTAACCCTAAACCTAACCCTAAACTTAACCCTTACCCTTACCCTAACCCTAATTCTAACCCTAAACCTAAACCTAAAACTTACACTTACCCTACACATCACCTAACCCTTACACGAAATCTAACCCTAACCCTAACCCTTACCCTTACCTTAAACCTAACCCTAACCGTTACCCTTACCCTAACGCTAACCCTAACCCTAACCCTAACACACACCCTTAACCTAAACCTAACCCTAACCCTAACCGTAACCCTAAACCTAACCCTAACCTTAACCCTAACCCGAACACTTACCCTAACCCTAACATTAACCCTAACCCTTACCCTATCCCTAAGCCTAACCCTAACACTAAACCTAACCCTAACCCTAACACTAACGCTTACCCTTACCCTAACCCTAACCCTAATCCTTACCCTAAACCTAACCCTAACACTAACCCTAACACTTACCCTAACCCTAACCCTAATCCTAACCCTAACGCTACCCTAAACCTAACCCTAACCCTAACCCTAAACCTTATCCTAACCCTAACCCTAAACCTAACGCTAACACATACCCTTACCCTAACCCTAACCCTAACCCTAACCCTAACCGTAACCCTAAACCTAACCCTATAACTAACCCTAACCCTAATCCTAAATTTAACACTAAACGTAAACCTAAACCTAACCCTAACCCTAACCCTAACCCTAACCCAAACCCTAAACCTAAACCTAAACCTAAACCTAACCCTAACTCTTACCCTAACCCTAACGCTAACTTTAACCCTAACCCTAACACAACCCTATCTCTTACACTTACCCTAACCCTAACCCTAAACCTTACCCGAAACCTAACCCTATCCCTAACCCTAACCCTAAACCTTACCCTAACCCTAACCCTAAACCTAACCCTAACCCTAATGCTAACCCTAACCTTAACCCTAAACCTTACCCTTACCCTAACCCTAACCCTAACCCTAACACTTACCCTTGCCCTAACCCCTACTCTAAACCTAACCCTAACCCTAATCCTTACTCTAACCCTAACCCTAACCCTAACACTAACCCTTACCCGTAACCTAACCCTAAACCTAACCCTAACCTTAACAATAACCCGTACACTTACACTAACCCTAATCCTAACCCTAACCCTAAGCCTAAAACTTACACTTACCCTAAACCTAACCCTAACCATTACACTAAACATAAACCTAACCCTAACCCTTACCCTTACCTTATCCCTAACCCTAACCCTTACCCTTACACTAACGCTAACCCTAACCCTAACCCTAACCCTAACCCAACCCTAACTCTTACCCTTACCCTATCCCTAACCCTAAACCTTACCCGAAACCTAACCCTATCCCTAACCTTAACTCTTATCCTTACCCTAACCCTAAACCTAAACCTGACTCTAACCCTAACCTCTAACCCTATACGTAACCCTAACCCTAACCCTAACCCTTACCGTAACCCTAACCCTAACCCTAATCCTTACCCTAACCCTGGCCCTAACCCTAACCCTTAACCTAACACTAACCCTAACCCTAAACCTTACCCTTACCCTAACCCTAAACCTATCTCTAACCCTAACCCTAACCCTAAACCTTACCCTAACCTTAATCCTATCCCTTACCCTAACCCTAACCCTAACCTTAACCATAACCTTAACCCTAACCCTAACCCTAAACCTAACCCTAAACATAAACTTAACCCAAACACTAACCGTAATCCTAGAACCTAACCCTATCCCTAACCCGAACCCCTACCCTTCCCCTAACCCTAACACTAACCCTAACCCTAACACTTAACCTAAACCTAATCCTAACCCTAACCCTTACCCTCACCCTAACCCAAACGCTAACCTTAACCCCAACCCTAAACCTAAACCTAGCCCTAAACCTAACTCTCACCCTTACCCTAACCCTAACCCTAACCTTAACCCTAACCCTAAACCTAACCCTAACACTAACACTTACCCTTAACCTAACCCTAACTCTGACCAGAACACTAACCCTTATCCTAACCCTAACCCTAACCCTAACCCCTAACCCTATACGTAACCCTAATCCTAACCCTAACCCTTACTCTAACCCTAACCCTAACCCTAATCCTTACCCTAACCCTAGCCCTAACCCTAATCCTTACCCTAACCCTAGCCCTAACCCTAACCCTTAACCTAAACCTAACCCTAAACTTAACCCTAACCCTTACCCTTACCCTAACCCTAAACCTAACTCTAACCCTAACCTTAACCCTAACCCTAAACCTTACCCTAACTTTAATCCTAACACTTACCCTAACCCTAACCCTAACCTTAACCATAACCTTAACCCTAACCATAACCCTAACCCTAACCCTAAACCTAACCCTAAACATAACCTTAACCTTAACCCTAACCCTAACCCTAACCCTAAACTTTACCCTTACCCTAACCCTAACCCTAAACCTAACCCTAACCCTAACCCTAACCCTAACCCTAAACTTAACCCTAACCCTAATCCTAACCCTTGCCCTTACCCTAACCCTAACCCTAAACCAAACACTAACCCTAACCCTAACCCTAACCTTAACACTAACCCTTACCCTTACCCTAAACCTAACCCTAAACCTAATCCTAACCCTAACCCTTACCCTTATCCTAACCCTAACCCTAACACTAACACTTACCCTTACCCTAACCCCTACACTAACCCTAACCCTAACCCTAACCCTTACCCTAAACCTAACCCTAACCCTTACCCTTACCCTTACCCTAACCTTAAACCTAACGCTAAACCTTAACCTTACCCTAAACCTAACCCTTACCCCTAACCCTAACCGTAACCCTAACCCTAACCCTAACCCTTACCCTAAACATAACTCTAACCCTAATCCTTACCCTAACCCTAACCCTTACCCTAATCCTAACTCTAACCCTAACTCTAACCCTAACCCTAAAACTTACCCTAACCCTATACCTAACCCTTACCCGAACCCTAACCTTAACCCTAAACTTAACCCGAACCCTATCCCTGACCCGAACCTTTACCCTTAACCTAACAATAAACCTAACCCTAACCCTAACCCTAACCCTAACCCTTACCCTAAACCTAACCCTAACCCTAACCCTAACCCTAACACTAAACCTAACCCTAACCCTAACCCTAACAATTACCCTTACCCTAACCCTAACCCTTAACCTAACCCTAACCCTAACCCTAACACTAACCCTAACACTTACCCTAAACCTAAACCTAACCCTAACCCTAATCCTTACCCTAACCTTAGCCCTAACCCTAACCCTTAACCTAAACCTAACCCTAAAGTTAACCCTAACCCTTACCTTTACCCTAACCCTAAACCTAACTCTAACCCTAACCCCACCCTAACCCTAAATCTTACCCTAACCTTAATCCTAACCCTTACCCTAACGTTAACCTTAACCATAAATTTACCCCTAACCCTAACCCTAAACCTAACCTTAACATAACCTAACCCTAAACCTAACCCTAACACTAACCCTAACACTTACCCTAACCCTAACCCTAATCCTAACCCTAACGCTACCCTAAACCTAACCCTAACCCTAACCCTAAACCTTATCCTAACCCTAACCCTAACCATAACGCGAACACATACACTTACCCTAACCCTAAACCTAACCCTAACCCTAACCGTAACCCTAAACCTAACCCTATACCTAAACCGAACCCCTACCCTTACCCTAACCCTAAACTTAACCCTAATCCTAACACCTAACCCTATCCCTAAACCGAACCCCTACCCTTACCCTAACCCTAACCCTAACCCTAACCCTAACACTTACCCTAAACCTAATCCTAACCCTAACTCTTTTCCTCACCCTAACCCTAACGCTAACCCTAACCCCAACCCTAAACCTAAACCTAGCCCTAACCCTAACCCTAACCCTTACCCTAACCCTAACCCTAAACCTAACCCTAACACTAACACTTACCATTAACCTAACCCTAACCCTAACCCTAACACTAACCCTTATCCTAACCCTAACCCTAACCATAACTCTAACCCTAACCCTTAATCTAACCCTAACACTAACCCTAAACGTAACCCTAACCCTAACACTAAACCTAACCCCTAACCCTATATGTAAACCTAACCCTAACCCTAACCCTTACCCTAACCCTAACCCTAACCCTAATCCTTACACTAACCCTAGCCCTAAACCTAATCCTTACACTAACCCTAGCCCTAACCCTAACCCTTAACGTAACCCTAACCCTAAACTGAATCCTAACCCTTACCCTTACCCCAACCCTAAACCTAACTCTAACCCTAAAACTAACCCTAACCCTAAACCTTACCCTAAACTTAATCCTAACCCTTACCCTAACCTAACCCTAACCCTAACCCTAACCTTAACCATAACCCTAACCCTAACCCTAACCCTAACCCTAAACCTAACCCTAAACACAACCTTAACCCTAACCCTAACCCTAACCCTAACATTTATCTTTACCCTAATCCTAACCCTAAACCTAACCCTCACCCTTACCCCTAACCCTAACCGTAACCCTAACCGTAACCCTAACCCTTACCCTAAACCTAACCCTAAGCCTAATCCTTACCCTAACCCTAACCCTAACCCTAACCTAACCCTAACCCTAAACTTACCCCTAACCCTTACCCTTACCCTAACCCTAAACCTAACTCTAACCCTAACTCTAACCCTAACCCTAAAACTTACCCTAACCCTATCCCTAACCCTTACCCTAACCCTAACCTTAACCCTAAACTTAACCCTAACCCTATCCCTGACCCGAAACTTTACCCTTAACCTAACCCTAACCCTAAACCTTACCCTAACCCTAACCCTACCGTAACCCTTACCCTAACACTAATCCTAACCCTAAACCTTACTGTTTCCCTAACCCTAAACCTAACCCTAACCCTAACCCTAACTCTCACACTAACACTTACCCTTAACCTAAACCTAACCCTAACCCTAACACTAACCCTTATCCTAACCCTAACCCTAACCCTAACCCTAACTCTAACCCTAACCCTTAATCTAACCCTAACACTAACCCTAAACGTAACCTTAACCCTAACACCTAACCCTATACGTAACTCTAACCCTAACCCTAAACCTAACCCTAACCCTAAACTTACCCCTAACCCTTACCCTTACCCTAACCCTAAACCTATCTCTAACCCTAACCCTAACCCTAACCCTTACCCTAACCCTAACCCTAACCCTAATCCTTACCCTAACCCTAGCCCTAAACCTAATCCTTACCCTCACCCTAGCCCTTACCCTAACCCTTAACGTAACCCTAACCCTAAATTTAACCCTAACCCTTACCCTTACCCTAACCCTAAACCTAAATCAAACCTTAAATTAACCCTAACCCTAAACCTTACCCTAACCTTAACCATAACCATAACCCTAACCCTAACCCTAACACTAAATCTAACCCTAAACATAACCTTAACCCTAACCCTAACCGTAACCCTAACCCTAACCTTCACCCTTACCCTAACCCTAACCCTAACCCTAACCTTAACCCTAACCCTAATCCTAACCCTTGCCCTTAACCTAACCCTAACCGTAAACCTAACACTAACCCTAACCCTAAGCCTAAACTTAAACCTAACCCTTATTCTTACTCTAACCCTAACCCTAAACCTAACCCTAAACCTAACCCTAAACCCTAACCCTAACCCTAACCCTTACCCTTATCCTAACCCTAACCCTAACACTAACACTTACCCTTACCCTAACCCCTACACTAACCCTAACCCTAACCCTTACCCTAAACCTAACCCTAACCCTTACCCTTACAATAACCGTAAATCTAAACCTAACCATAAAACTAACCCTAACCCTTACCCTTACCCTAACCGTAACCCTAAACCTAACGCTAAACCTTGACCTTACCCTAAACTTAACCCCAACCCTTACCCTAAACCTAACCCTAACCCTAACCCTACCCCTTAATCCTAACCCTAATCCTAACACTTACCTGTACCCAAACGCTAACCCTAACCGTAACCCTAACCGTAACCCTAACCCTTACCCAAAACATAACCCTAACCTTAATCCTTACCCTAACCCTAACCCTAACCCTAACCTAACCCTAACCCTACACTTACCCCTAACCCTTACCCTTACCCTAACCCTAAACCTAACTCTAACCCTAACTCTAACCCTAACCCTAAAACTTACCCTAACCCTAACCCTAACCCTTACCATAACCCTAACCTTAACCCTAAACTTAACCCTAACCCTATCCCTGACCCAGACCTTTACCCTTAACCTAACCTTAACCCTAAACCTAACCATAACCCTAAACCTAACCGTAACCCTTACCCTAACCCTAATCCTAACCCTAAACCTTACCGTTTCCCTAACCCTAAACCTAACCCTAACCCTAACCCTAACCTTAACCCTAACACTTACCCTTACCCTAACCCTAACCCTAACCCTAACACTAAACATAACCCTAACCCTAACCCTAACAACTACCGTTACCCTAACCCTAACCGTTAACCTAATCCTAACCCTAACACTAACCCTAACACTTACCCTAACCCTAACCCTAACGCTACCCTAATCCTAACCCTAACCCTAACCCTAACCTTTATCCTAACCCTAACCCTAACCCTAACCCTAACACATACCCTTACCCTAACCCTAACCCTAACCCTAACCGTAACCCTTAACCTAACAATAAACCTAACCCTAAACCTAAGCCTAACCCTAAACCTAACCGTAACCCTAAACCTAACCCTAACCCTAACCCTAAACCTAACCCTAACCCTAACACTTACCCTAAGCCTAACCATAATCCTAACCCTTACACTAACCCTACCCCTAACCCTAACACTTAACCTCACCCTAAACCTTACCCTTACCCTAACCCTAAACCGAACTCTAACTCTAACACTAACCCTAACCCTAAACCTTATCATAACCCTAAACCTAACCCTAACTCTAACCTTAACCCTAACAGTAACCCCAACACATACCTAACACTAACCCTAACCCTAACCCTAACTCAAACCTAACCCGAACCCTAATCCAATTCCTAACCCTAAACCTAATCCTTACCCTAACCCTAACCCTAAACCTAACCCTTACCCTAACTCCTATTCTAATCCTAACCCTAACCCTAATCCTTACTCTAACCCAAACACTAACACTAACACTAACCCTTACCCGTACCCTAACCCAAAACCTAACCCTAACCCTAACCCTAACCTGTAGCCTAACCCGTACCCTTACACTAACCCTAATCTTAATCCTAACCCTAAACCTAAAACTTACACTTACCCTAAACCTAACCCTTACGCTTCCACTAAACTTAACCCTAACCCTAACCCTTACCCTTACCTTATCCCTAACCCTAACCCTTACCCATACCCTAAACCTAACTCTAACCCTAACTCTAACCCTAACCCTAAAACTTACCCTAACCCTATCCCTAACACTTACCCTAACCATAACCTTAACCCTAAACTTAACCCTAACCCTATCCCTGACCCGAACCTTTACCCTTAACCTAACCTTAACCCTAAACCTAACCCTAACCCTAACCCTAACCGTAACCCTTACCCTAACCCTAATCCTAACCCTAAACCTTACCGTTTCCCTAACCCTAAACCTAACCCTAACCCTAACCTTAACCCTAACACTTACCCTTACCCTAACCCTAACCCTAACCCTAACACTAAACCTAACCCTAACCCTAACCCTAACAACTACCCTTACCCTAACCCTAACCGTTAACCTAACCCTAACCCTAACCCTAACACTGACCCTAACACTTACCCTAACCCTAACCCTAACGCTACCCTAATCCTAACCCTAAACCTAACCCTAACCCTTAACCTAACCCTAAACCTTACCGTTACCCTAACCCTAAACCTAACTCTAACTCTAACACTAACCCTAACCATAAACCTTATCATAACCCTAAACCTAAACCTAACCCTAATCCTAACCCTAACCCTAAGCCTAACCCTAACTCAAACCTAACCCGAACCCTAATCCAATCCCTAACCCTAAACCTAATCCTTACCCTAACCCTAACCGTAAACCTAACCCTTACCCTAACCCCTATCCTAACCCTAACCCTAACCCTAATCCTTACTGTAACCCTAACCCTAACCCTAACATTAACCCTTACCCGTACCCTAACCCTAAACCTAACCCTAACCCTAACCCTAACCCTAACCCTAACCCGTACCCTTACACTAACCGTAATCTTAATCCTAACCCCAAACCTAAAACTTACACTTACCCTAAACCTAACCCTAACCCTTACACTAAACATAACCCTAACCCTAACCCTTACCCTTACCTTATCCCTAACCCTAAACCTTACCCATACCCTAAGGCGAACCCTAACCCTAACCCTAACCCTAACCCAACCCTTACCCTTACCATTACACTAACCATAACCCTAAACCTTACCCGAAACCTAACCCTATCCCTATCACTAACTCTTACCCTTACCCTAACCCTAACCCTTAATCTGACCCTAACCCTAACCCCTAACCCTAAACGTAACCCTAACCCTAAACCGAACCCTATCCCTTACCCTTACCCTAACCCTAAACCTAACTCTAACCCTAACCCTAACCCTAACCCTAAACCTTACCCTAACCTTAACCTAACCCTTACCCTAACCCTAAACCTAATCTTAACCATAACCTTAACCCTAACCCTAACCCAAACCTTAACCTTTACCCTTACCCTAACCCTAAACCTAAACCTAACCCTAACCCTAAACCTAACCCTAACCCTAACGCTAACAATTACCCTAACCGAAACCCTAATCCTAACCCTAACCCTTGCCCTTACCCTAACCCTAACTCTAACCCTAAATCTAACCCTAAACCTAACTTTAACCCTAACCCTTACCCTTACCCTAACCCGAACACTAACCCTAACCCTAATCCTAACCCTAACCCTAAACCTAAACCTAACCCTAACCCTAAACCTAACCCTAACCATAACGCTAAAAATTACCCTAACCGAAACCCTAATCCTAACCCTAACCCTTGCCCTTACCCTAACCCTAACTCTAACCCTAAATCTAACCCTAACCCTAACTTTAACCCTAACCCTAACCCTAACCCAAACCCTAACCCTAAACCTAACCATAACCCTAACCCTAAACCTTGCCCGTACCCTAACCCTTACGTAACCCTAACCCTAAACCGAACCCTAACCCTAACACTTACCCTAAAACTAACCCTAACACTAACCCTTACACTAACCCTAACCCTAACCCTAACCATTACCCTGACACTAACCCTAACCCTAAACCCTAACCTTAACCCTTAACCTATCCCTAACCCTAAACTTAACCCTTACCATTATCCTTACTCTAACCCTAAACCTAACTCTAAAACTAACACTAACCCTAACCTTAAACCTTACCGTAACTATAACGTTAACCCGTACCCTAACCCTAACCATAACCCTAAACATAACCTTAACCCTAACCCTAATCCTATCCCTAAACTTTACCCTTACCCTAACCCTAACCCTAACCCTAACCCTAACCCTAAACCTAACCCTAACCCTTACCCTAAACCTAACCCTAACCCTTACCCTTACCCTAACCCTAACCCTAATCCTAACGCTAAACCTTACCCTAACCCTAAACCTAACCCAAACCCTTACCCTAAAATTAACCCTAACCCTAACCCTAACCCTTACCTTAATCCTACCCCTAACCCTAACTCTTACCGTACCCAAACGCTAACCCTAACCCTAACCCTCACCCTAACCCAAACCTAACTCTTACCCTTACCCTAACCCTAACCCTAAATCTAACCTGAACCCTAAACCTATCCCTAACCCTAACATTTATCTTTACCCTAATCCTAACACTAAACCTAACACTAACCCTTACCCTTAACCCTAACCCTAACCCCTAACCCTAACCTTAACCTAACCCTAACCCTAAACTTAACCCTAAACCTTACCCTTAACATAACCCTAAACCTAACTCTAACTCTAACAATAACCGTAACCCTAAACCTTACCATAACCCTAAACCTAACCCTAAACCTAACCCTAACCCTAACAGTAACCCCAACACATACCTATTCCTAACCCTAACCCTAATCCTTACCCTAACGCTAACCCTAAACCTAACCATTACCCTAACCCTAAACCTGACCCTAACACTTACCCTAAACCAAACGCTAAACCTAACCCTAACCCTAACCCAAACCTAACCCGAACCCTAATCCTATCCCTAACCCTACCCCTAATCCTTACCCTAACCCTAACCCTAAACCTAACCCTAACCCTAAAGCTAAATCTAACCCTAACCCTAAACCATACCTAACCCGAACCCTAATCCTATCCCTAACCCTAACCCTAATCCTTACCCTAACCCTAAACCTAAACCTAACCCCAACCCTAAACCTAAACCTAACCCTAAACCTAACCCTTAAACTTACCCTAACCCTAACCGTATACCTAACCTTAATCCGTACACTTACCCTCACAATAACCCTAACATTAACCCTAACCCGAACCCTAACCTTAACCCTAACCCTTATCCTTACCCTAACCATAACCCTAACCCTAACCCTAAACCTAACCATAATTCTAACCATTACCCTAACCCTAACCCTAACTCTAACCCTAACCATTACCCTAAACCTAACCTTAACCCTAACCCTAACCCTAACCCTTACCCTAACCCTATCCCTATCCTTAACCCTAACCCTAACCCAACCCTAAATCTAACCCTAACCCTAACCCTTATCCTAACCCTAACCGTAACCCTAACACTTACCCTAAAACAAACCCTAACCCTAACCCTTACACTAACCCAAAACCTCACCCTAACGCTTACCCTAACCCTATCCATAACCCTAACTCTAACCCTAACCCCGAACCTTAACCCTTAACCTAACACTAACCCTAAACTTAACCCTAACCCTAACCCTTACCCTAACCCTTACCCTTACACTAACCCTAACCCTAACCCTTACCCTAAACCTAACCCTAAACATAACCCTAACCCTAACCCTACCTTAACCCTATACCTAATCCTTACCCTTACCCAAACGCTAACCCTAACCCTAACCCTAACCCTAACCCTAACACATACCCTTATCCTAAACCTACCCTAACCCTTACCGTAACCCTAAACCTAACCCTAACCCTAACACTAACCCTTACCCTAACCCTAAGCCTTACCCTAAGCCTAACCCTAACCCTTACCCTTACCCTAACCCTAACCCTAACTATACCCCAACCCTAAACCTAAACCTAACCCTAAGGCTAATCCTTACCCTTACCCTAACCCTAACCCTAATCCTAACCCTAACCCTTATACTTACCCTAAAACTAACCCTAAACCTAACCCTAACCCTAAGCTTAACCCTAAACCTTACACTTACCCTAAACCTAACCGTAACCCTAAACCTAAACCCAACCCTAAACATAACCCTTAACCTTACCCTAACTCTAACCATATACCTAACCCTAATCCGTACACTTACCCTCACCCTAACCCTAACATTAACCCTAACACTAACCCTCACCCTACCCTTAACCCTAACCCTTATCCTTACCCTAACCATAACCCTAACCCTAACCCTAAACCTAACCCTAACCTGAAAACTAACCCTTACCCTAACGCTAACCTAAACCTAACCGTAACACTTACCCTTACCCTAACCCTAACCATAACCCTAAACTTAACACTAACCCTTACCCTTACCCTTATCCTAACCCTAACCCTAACTCTAACCCTAAGCATTACCCTAACCCTAAGCTTAACCCTAACCCTAACCCTTACCCTTATCCTAACCCTAACCCTAGCCTTAACGCTAACCCTAACCCAACCCTAACTCTTACCCTTACACTAACGCTAACCCTAAACCTAACCGAACCCTAATCCTATCCCTAACCCTATTTCTTATCCTTACCCTAACACTAACCTTAAACCTGACCCTAACCTTAACTCCTAACCCTAACCGTAACCCTAAACCTAACCGTAACCCTTACCCTAACCCTAACCCTAACACTAATCCTTACCCTAACACTAAACGTAAACCTTACCCTTTCCCTAACCCTAACCGTAACCAAAACCTAACACTAACCCTAACCCTAACCCTAACACTAACCCTAGCCTAACATTAACGCTAACACTTACCCTTACACTAACCCTAACCTAACCCTTATTCGAACCCTAACCCTAACCCTAACCCTAACACATACCCTTACCCTAACCCTAACTCTAACCCTAACCGTAACCCTAAACCTAACAAAACCAAGCCTAACCCTAACCGTAACCCTTACCCTAAACCTAACCTTAACCCCAACACTAAACCTAACCCTAACCCTAACCCTTATGCTAACCCTAATCGTAATCCTGACCCTAAAACTTACCCTTACCCTTACCCTAACCCTAACCCTAACCCTGAACCTAACCCTAACCCTAACCTTAACCCTAACCCTTACCCTTACCCTAACCCTAAACCTAACCCTAAACCTAAAGCTAACCCTAAACTTAACCCTAACTCTTATCCTTACCATAACCCTAACCCTAAACCTAACCCTAACCCTTACCCTCACCCTAACCCTAAACTTAAACCTAACCCTAACCCTAACCCAACCTTAAACCTAAACCTTACCCTTACCTTAACCCTAATCCTAACCCTAACCCTAAACCTAACCCTTACCCTTACCCTTACCATAACCCTAAACCTACCCCTAACCTTAACCCTAACCTTAACCCTAACCCTTACCCTACCCTAACCCTAACCCTAAATCTAAAGCTAACCCTAAACCTAACCCCTAACCCTAACACTAAACCTTAGGTAACACTAATCCTAACCCTAACCCTAACCCTAATCCTTAACCTAACCCTAACCCTAACTCTAACCCTTACCCTTTCCCTACCTAGAACCCTAACCCTAAACCTAACCCTTACCCTTACCCTCACCCTAATCCTAAACCTAACTCTAATCCTAACCCTAACCCTAACCTTAACTCTAACCCTAACCCTAATCCTTAACCTTCCCCTAGCCCTAAACCTAAATCTAACCCTAACCCTAACCCGAACCCTTACCCTTACCCTAACCCTAACCCTAACCCTAACCCTACACTTACCCGAAAACTAACCTAACCCTAACCCTAAACCTTACCCTTATCCTAACCCTAACGCTAACCTTAATCCCCAACCCTAAAGCAAACCCTAACCCTAACCCTAACCCTTACCCTAACCCTAACCCTAAGACTAACACTAACATTTACCCTTACCCTAACCGTATCCCTAACCCTAACACTAACCCTTATCATAACCCTAACCCTAACCCTAACTCTAACCCTAACCCTTAACTTAACCCTAACACTAACCCTAACCCCTAAGCCTAACCCTTACCCTAACCCTAACCCGAACCCCTAACCCTAACCCTAACCGCTAAACCTAACCCTGACCCTAAACCTAATCCTTACCCATACCCTAACCCTAACCCTAACATTTACACTTACCCTAACCCCTACCCTAACCCTAACCCTAACCCTAATCCTTACTCTAACCCTAACCCTAACACTAACACTAACCCTTACCCGTACCCTAACCCTAAACCTAACCATATCCCTTACACTAAACCTAGCCCTAAACCTAACCCTTACCCTTACCTTAACCCTAACCAGAACCCTAACCCTTACCCTTACCATAATGCTAACCCTAACACTAACCCTAACCCTAACACATACCCTTAACTTAAAACTAATCCTAACCCTAACCGTAACCCTAAACCTAACCCTAACCTTTACCCTAACCCTAACACTTACCCTAACCCAAACCTTAACGCCAACACTAAACCTAACCCTAACGCTAATCCTAACCCGTACCCTTACCCTAACCCTAACACTAACTTTAACCCTAACCCTTACCCTTACCCTAACCCTAAACCTAACGCTATTCCTAACCCTAACCCTAACCCTAAATCTAACCCAAACCCTAACCCTAACACTTACCCCTAACCCAAAACCTAACCTTAAACATAACCTTAACCCTAACCCTAAACCTAACCCTAACCCTTACCCTAACCCTAACACTTACCCTAACACTAACCCTGATCCTAACCCTTACGTTTACCCTAACCCTAACCGTAAACCTAACACGAAACCTAACCCTAACCCTAACCCTAACCCTTACCCTTACCCTAACCCTAACCCTAACCCTAACCCTTACCCTAACCCTAACCCTACCACTAACCCTAACACTTACCCTAACCGTAACCCTAACCCTAACCCTAACGCTACCCTAAACCTAAACCTAACCCTAACCCTAACCCTTATCCTGACCCTAACCCTAACCCTAACCCTAACCCTAACCCTACACTTACCCGAAAACTAACCTATCCCTAACCCTAACCCTTACACTTATCCTAACCCTAACGCTAACCTTAATCCCCAAGCCTAAAACAAACCCTAGCCCTAACCCTAACCCTAACCCTTACCCTAACCCTAACCCTAAGACTAACACTAACACTTACCCTTACCCTAACCATAAACCTAACACTAACACTAACCCTTATCATAACCCTAAACCTAACCCTAACTCTAACCCTAACCCTTAACTTAACCCTAACACTAACCCTAACCCTAACCCCTAACCCTAACCCTAACCCTAAACCTAACCCGAACCCTAACCCTAACAGTTAACCTAACCCAAAACCTAATATTAAACATAACCTTAACCCTAACCCTAAACCTTACCCTTACCCTAACCCTAACCCTAACCCTAAACCTAACCCTAACCCTAACCTTAACCCTAACCCTTACCCTTACCCTAACCCTAAACCTAACCCTAAACCTAACCCTAACCTTAACCCTAACTCTTATCCTAACCCTAACCCTAACCCTAAATCTAGTCCTAACCCTTACCTTCACCCGAACCCTAAACTTAAACCTAACCCTAACCCTAACCCTAACCCTTACCCTAACCCTAACCCTAACCTTAACCCTAACCCTAACCCAACCCTAACTCTTACCCTTACCCTAACCCTAACCCTAAACCTAACCCAAACCCTAATCCTATACCTAACCCTAACTCTTCTCCTTTACCTAACCCGAACATTAAACCTAACCCTAACCCTAATCCCTAACCCTAACCCTAACCCTAACCCTTACCCTAACCCTAACACTAACCCTTACCCTAACCCTAACTCTAACCCTAACCGTAAACCTAAACCTAACAAACCAAGCCTTACCCTAACCGTAACCCTTACCCTAACCCTTACCTTAACCCTAACACTAAACCTAACCCTAACCCTAACCCTTACACTAACCCTAACCCTAATCCTGACCCTAAACCTTATCCTTACCCTATCCCTAATCCTAAACATAACCCTAACCCTAACCTTAACCCTAACCCTTACCCTTACCCTAACCCTCAACCTAACCATAAACCTAACCCTAAACTTAACCCTAACTCTTATCCTTAACCTAACCCTAACCCTAAACCTAATCCTAAACCTTACCCTCACCCTAACCCTATACTTAATCCTAACCCTAACCCTAACCCTAACCTTAACCCTAACCCTTACCCTTACCCTAACCCTCAACCTAACCATAAACCTAACCCTAACCTTAACCCTAACTCTTATCCTTACCCTAACCCTAACCCTAAACCTAATCCTAAACCTTACCCTCACCCTAAACCTATACTTAAACCTAACCCTAACCCTAACCCTAACCTTAACCCTAAACCTTATCCTTACCTAACCCTAACCCTAACCCTAACCCTAAACCTAACCCTAACCCTAAACTTAACCCTTACCCTTACCATTACCCTAACCCTAACCCAAACCTAACACTTACCCTAACCCTAAACCTACCCCTAACCTTAACCCTAACCTTAACCCTAACCCTTACCCTACCGTAACCCTAACCCTAAATCTAAAACTAACCCTAACCCTAACCCCTAACCCTAACACTAAACCTTAGGTAACCCTAATCCTAACCCTACCCTAACCCTAACCCTTAACCTTACCCTAGCCCGAACCCTAAACCTAACCCTAAACTTAACGCTAACCCTAACACCTAACCCTAACCCTAACCCGAAAACTTAACCTTACCCTAACCCTAACCCTAACCCTAACACTTACCCTAAACCTAACTTAACCCTAACCCTAACCCTTACCCTTACCCTTACCCTAACCCTAACCCTAACCCTAACACTTACCCTAACCCTTACCCTAAACCTAACCCTAACCCTAACACTAACCCTAACACTTACCCTAACCCTAACCCTAACCCTAACCCTAACGTTACCATAAACCTAACACTAAACCGACCCCTAACCCTTATCCTGACCCTAAACCTAACCCTAACCCTAACCCTAACAAATACCCTTACCCTAACCCTAACCCTAACCATAATCCTAAACTTAACCCTAAAACTACACCTAACCCTAAACCAAAATCTAACCTTAACCGTAACCCTAAACCTAACACTAATCCTAATCCTAACCCTAACCCAAACCCTAAACCTAAACCTAAACCTGACCCTAACCCTAACCCTAACCCTAACCCAAACCCTAAACCTAAACCTAACCCTAACCCTAACCCTTACCGTAACCAAAACCCAAACGTTAACCCTAACCCTAACCCAACCCTAACTCTTAGCCTTACCCTATCCCTAACCCTAAACTTAACCCGAACCCTAATCCTATCCCTAACCCTAACTCTTATCCTTACCGTAACCCTAACCTTAAACCTAACCATAACCCTAACCCCTAACCCTAACCGTAACCCTAACCCGAACCGTAACGCTTACCCTAACCCTAACCCTAACACATACCCTTACCCTAACCCTAGCTCTAACCCTAACCGTAAACCTAAACCTAACAAAACCAAGCCTAACCCTAACCGTAACCCTTACCTAAACCTAACCTTAAACCCAACACTAAACCTAACCCTAACCCTAAACCTTACGCTAACCCTAACCCTAATCCTGACCCTAAACCTTACCCTTACAGTAACCCTAACCCTAACCCTAAACCTAAACCTAACCCTAACCCTAACCTTAAACCTAACCCTTACCCTTACCCTAACCCTAAACCTAACCCGAAACCTAACCCTAAACTTAACACTAACTCTTATACTTACCCTAACCGTAAC
>JANJXV010000343.1:467500-472500 GCA_024803745.1 Megascapheus bottae
CTTACACTAACCCTAAACCAAACCCTAACCCTTACCCTAACCCTAACCCTAACCCTAACTCTAACCCTAACCCCTAACCTTAACCCTTAATCTAACCCTAACCTTAAACTTAACCCTAACCCTAACCCTTAACCTAACGCTAAACCTATCTCTAACCCTAACACTAACCTTAACCCTCAACCTAACTTTTACCCTTAACCTAACCATAACCATAACCCTAAACCTAACCCTAACCCTAACCCTAAACTTAACCCTAACCCTAACACTAACCCTTGCCCTTACCCTAACACTAACCCTAAACCTAACACTAACCCTAACCCTAACCCTAACCCTAACCCTTACCCTTACCCTTACCCTAAACCTAACCCTAAACCTAACACTAAACCTAACCCTAACCCCTAAACCTAACCCTTACCCTAACCCTAACACTAACCCTTACCTTATCCTAACCCTAACCCTAACCCTAACACTTACCCTTACCCTTAACCCTACCCTAAACCTAACCCTATCCCTAACCCTAACCCTAACCCTAATCCTAACACTTACCCTAAACCTAACCCTAACCCTTACCCTTACCCTAACCCTAAACCTAAACCTAACCCTAAACCTAACCCTAACCCTAACCCTAACCCCAACCCTAACCCTAACCTTAACCCTAACCTTAACCCTAACCCTATCCCTGACCCGAACCTTTACCTTAACCGAACCCTAACGCTAAACCTAACCCTAAACCTAAACCTAACCTTAACCCTTACCCTAACACTAACCCTAATCCTAACCCTAAACCTTACTGTCTCCCTAATCCTAAACCTAACCCTGAACCTAACGCTAACCCTAACCCTAACCCTAATGCTACCCTAACCCTTACCCTTACGCTAACCCTATGCCTTATCCTAACCCTAACCCTAACCCGAACCCTAACCCTTAACCTAACCCTAACCCTAACCCTAACACTAAACCTAACACTTACCCTAACCCTAACCCTAACCATAATGCTAACCTAATCCTAACCCTAACCCTAACCCTATCCCTTATCATAACCCTAACCCTAACCCTAACCCTAACACATACCCTTACCCTAACCCTAACCCTAATCCTAACCGTGACCCTAACCCTAACCCTAACCCTAACCGTAAACCTTACCCTTACCCTTACCCTAACCCTAAACCTAACTCTAACTCTAACACTAACCCTAACCCTAAACCTTACCATAACCCTAAACCTAACCCTAACCTAACCCTAACCCTAACCCTAACCCCAACACATACCTAACCCTAACCTTAACCCTTACCCTAACCCTAACCCTAACCCAAACCTAACCCGAACCCTAATCCTTACCCTA
This sequence comes from Megascapheus bottae, assembly GCA_024803745.1. Taxonomy (NCBI): domain Eukaryota; kingdom Metazoa; phylum Chordata; class Mammalia; order Rodentia; family Geomyidae; genus Megascapheus; species Megascapheus bottae. The sequence continues at coordinate 468,843 of JANJXV010000343.1, forward strand.
ACCCTAAGCATATACCTAACCCTAATCCGTACACTTACCCTCACCCTAACCCTAACATTAACGCTAACACTAAACCTAACCCTACCCTTAACCCTAACCCTTATCCTTACCCTAACCATAACCCTAACCCTAACCCTAACCCTAAACCTAACCCTAAACCGAAACCTAACCCTTACCCAAACCCTAACCCTAAACCTAACTCTAACACTTACACTTACCCTAACCATAACCTTAACCCTAACCTTAACACTAACCCTTACTCTTACCCTTACCCTAACCCTTACCCTAACCCTAACCCTAACCATAAACCTATCCCTTACACTTACATTAACCATAACGTAACCCTAACCCTAACCCTAACCCTAACCCTAACCCTAACCCTAACCCTAAACTTAACCCTAACCAATACCCTTACCCTAACCCTAAACCTAACTCTAACCCTAACCCTAACCCTAAACCTAAAACTTAACCTAACCCTAACTCAAACCCTTACCGTAACCCTAACCCTAACCTTAACCCTAACCTTAACCATAAGCCTATCCCTGAGCGGAACCTTTACCCTTAACCTAACCCTAACCGTAAACCTAACCCTAAACCTAAACCTAACCGTAACCCTTACCCTAATCCTAACTCTAACCCTAACACTAAACCTAACCCTAACCCTAACCCTAACCCTTACCCTTACCCTAACCCTAACCCTAACCCTAACCCTTAACCTAACCCTAACCCTAACACTTACCCTAACCCTAACCCTAACCATGATGCTACCCTAATCCTAATCCTAACCATAACCCTATCCCTTATCCAAACCCTAACCCTAACCCAAACCCTAACACATACCCTTACCCTAACCCTAACCCTAACCGTAACCCTAAACCTAACCCTAAACCTAACCCTAACCCTAACCCTAAACCTAACCCTAACCATAACCCTAAACCTAACCCTAACCCTAACCCAAACCTAACCAGAACCCTAATCCTATCTCTAACCCTAAACCTAATCCTTACCCTAACCCTAACCCTAAACCTAAACCTTACCCTAATCCTAACCCTAACCATAACCCTAAACCTAACACTTACCCTAAACCAAACCCTAACCGTAACCCTTACACTAACCCTAAACCTACCCCTATCCCTTACCATAACCCTAACCCTAACCCTAACTCTAACCCTAACTCCAAACCTTAACTCTAAACCTAACCCTAACCCTAAACTTAACCCTAACCCTAACCATAATCATAACCATAACCTTAACCCTAACCACATCCATAACCTTTACCCTTACCCTAACCCTAACCCTAACCCTAACCCTAACACTAACACTAACTCTTGCCCTTACCCTAACACTAACCCTAAACCTAACCCTATCCCTTACCCTAACCCTAACCATAACCATAACTTTAACCCTAACCCCTAACCTTAACCCTTAACCTAACCCTAACCCTAAACTTAGCCCTAACCCTAACCCTTACCCTAACCCTAACCCTAACACTTACCCTAACCCTAAACTTAAACCTAACCCTAACCCTTACCCTAACCCTTACCCTAACCCTAACCCTAATCCTAACCCTAACCCATACACTTACCCTAAACCTAACCCTAAACCTAACCCTAACCCTAAGCTTAACCCTAAACCTTACACTTACCCTAAACCTAACCCTAACCCTAACCCTAACCCTAACCCTAACCCTAACCCTAACCCTAACCCTTATACTTTCACTACCCAGAACCCTAAACCTAAACCTAACCCTTACCCTTACCCTCACCCTAACCCTAAAGATAACTCTAACCCTAACCCTAACTCTAACCTTAACCCTAACCCTAACCCTAACCCTAACCCTTAACCTTCCCCTAGCCCAAAACCTAACCCTAACCCTAACCCTAAACCTAACCCTAACACTTACCCTAAACCTAACCTAACCCTAACCCTAACCCTTACCCTTACCCTAACCCTAATGCTAACCTTAATCTCCAACCCTAAAACAAACCCTATCCCTAAACCTAACCCTAACCCTTACCCTAAACCTAACCCTAACCCTACCACTAACACTTACCCTTACCCAAACCCTAACCCTAACACTAACACTAACCCTTATCATAACCCTAACCCTAACCCTAACTCTAACCCTAACCCTTAACTTAACCCTAACATTAACCCTCATCCCTAAGCCTAACCCTTACCCTAAACCTAACCCTAACCCCTAACCCTAACACTAACCACTTACCCTAACCCTAACCCTATCCCTAGCCCTTACACATACACTAACCCTAACCCTAACACTTACCCTTACCCTAACCCCTACCCTAAACCTAACCCAAACCCTAATCCTTAATCTAACCCTAACCCTAACCCTAACCCTTACCCTTACCCTAACCCTAATCCTAACCCTAACCCTAAACCTAACACTTACACTTACCCTACACCTCACCCTAACCCATACAGTAAACTTAGCCCTAACCCTAACCCTTACCCTTACCGTAACCCTAACCCTAACCCTAACCCTTACCATTACCCTAATGCTAACCCTAACCCTAAACCTAACCCTAACACATACCCTTAACTTAAAACTAACCCTAACCCTAACTGTAACCCTAAAAATAACCCTAACCTTAACCCTAACCCTAACACTTACCCTAACACAAACCTTAACGCCAACACTAAACCGAACCCTAAACCTAATCCTAACCCTTACCCTTAACCTAACCCTAACCCCAACTTTAACCCTAACCCTTAACCTTACCCTAACCCTAATTCTAACTCTAACCCTAACCCTAACCCTAACCCTAAACCTAACCCGAACCATAACCTTAAGCATAACCCTAAACCTAACCCGAAACTTTACCCTTACCCTAACACTAAACCTAAACCTAACCCTAACCCTTACCCTAACCCTAACACTAAACCTAACCCTAACCCTAACCCTAACCCTAACCCTTACCCTTACCCTAACCCTAAACCTAACCCTTACCCTAACCCTTACCCTAACCCTAACCCTAAGCCTAATCCTAACCCTAACCTTTACCCTTACCCTTACCCTAACCCTAACCCTAACCCTAAACCTTAACCTTACCCTAAACCTAACCCTAAACCTAACCCTAAACCTAACCCTAACCCCTAAACCTAACCGTAACCCTAAACCTAACACTAACCCTTACCTTATCCTAACCCTAACCCTAACCCTAACACTTACCCTTACCCTTAACCCTACGCTAACCCTAACCCTAACCCTAACCCTTACCCTAACACTAACTCTAACCCTTTCCCTTACATAACCCTTAACCTAACCCTCACACTAACCCTAACCCTAACCCTTACCCTAAACCTAACCCTAACACTTACCCTTACCCTAACCCTAAACCTAAACCTAACCCTAAACCTAACCCTAACCCTAACTCTTACCCTAAACCTAACCCTAAACCTAACCCTAACCCTTACCTTAATCCTAACCCTCACCCTAACACTTACCTGTACCCAATCGCTAACCCTAACCCTAACCCTAACCATAACTCTAACCCAACCCTAACTCTTAACCTTACCCTAACCCTAACCCTAAACCTAACCTGAACCCTCACCCTATCCATAACCCTAACATTTATCTTTACCCTAATCCTAACCCTAAACCTAACCCTAACCCTTACCCTAACCGTAACCGTAACCC
>JANJXV010000343.1:477500-480000 GCA_024803745.1 Megascapheus bottae
ACCTTATCCTAACCCTAACCCTAACCCTAACACTTACCCTTACCCTTAACCCTACGCTAACCCTAACCCTAACCCTAACCCTTAACCTAACACTAACTCTAACCCTTTCCCTTACATAACCCTTAACCTAACCCTCACCCTAACCCTAACCCTAACCCTTACCCTAAACCTAACCCTAACACTTACCCTTACCCTAACCCTAAACCTAAACCTAACCCTAAACCTAACCCTAACCCTAACTCTTACCCTAAACCTAACCATAACCTAACCCTAAACCTTACCTTAATCCTAACCCTCACCCTAACACTTACCTGTACCCAATCGCTAACCCTAACCCTAACCCTTACCCTAACTCTAACCCAACCCTAACTCTTAACCTTACCCTAACCCTAACCGTAAACCTAACCTGAACCCTCACCCTATCCATAACCCTAACATTTATCTTTGCCCTAATCCTAACCCTAAACCTAACCCTAACCCTTACCCTAACCGTAACCGTAACCCTAACCCTAACCCTAACCCTTACCCTAACCCTAAACCTAACCCTAATCCTTACCCTAACCCTAACCCTAAACCTAACCTAACCCTAACCCTAAACTTAACCCTAACCCTTACCCTTACCCTAACCCTAAACCTAACTCTAACCCTAACCCTAACCCTAAACCTAAAACTTACCCTAACCGTAACTCAAACCCTTACCGTAACCCTAACCCTAACCTTAACACTAACCTTAACCCTAAGCCTATCCCTGAGCCGAACCTTTACCCTTAACCTAACCCTAACCGTAAACCTAACCCTAAACCTAAACCTAACCATAACCCTTACCCTAATCCTAACTCTAACCCTAACACTAACCCTAACCCTAACCCTAACCCTTACCCTTACCCTAACCCTAACCCTAACCCTAACCCTTAACCTAACCCTAACCCTAACACTTACCCTAACCCTAACCCTAACCATAATGCTACCCTAATCCTAATCCTAACCCTAACCCTATCCCTTATCCTAACCCTAACCCTAACCCTAACCCTAACACATACCCTTACCCTAACCCTAACCCTAACCGTAACCCTAAACCTAACCCTAAACCTAAACCTAACCCTAAACCTAACCCTAACCGTAACCCTAAACCTAAACCTAACCCTAACCCAAACCTAACCAGAACCCTAATCCTATCTCTAACCCTAAACCTAATCCTTACCCTAACCCTAAACCTAAACCTAAACCTTACCCTAACCCTAACCCTAACCCTAACCCTAAACCTAACACTTACCCTAAACCAAACCCTAACCCTAACCCTTACACTAACCCTAAACCTACCCCTATCCCTTACCATAACCCTAACCCTACCCCTAACTCTAACCCTAACCCCTAACCTTAACCCTAAACCTAACCCTAACCCTAAACTTAACCCTAACCCTAACCATTACCCTAACCCTAAACCTAACTCTAACCCTAACTCTAACCGTAAACCTTACCGTAACCCTAACCCTAAACCTAACCCTAACCCTAACCCTAAACATAACCATAACCTTAACCCTAACCACATCCGTAACCTTTACCCTTACCCTAACCCTAACCCTAACCCTAACCCTAACTCTTGCCCTTACCCTAACACTAACCCTAAACCTAACCCTATCCCTTACCCTAACCCTAACCCTAACCCTAACTCTAACCCTAACCTCTAACCTTAACCCTTAACCTAACCCTAACCCTAAACTTAGCCCTAACCCTAACCATTACCCTAACCCTAAACCTAACTCTAACCCTAACTCTAACCGTAAACCTTACCGTAACCCTAACCCTAACCCTTACCCTTACCCTCACCCTAACCCTAAAGATAACTCTAACCCTAACCCTAACTCTAACCTTAACCCTAACCCTAACCCTAACCCTTAACCTTCCCCTAGCCCTAAACCTAACCCTAACCCTAACCCTAACCCTAACCCTAACACTTACCCTAAACCTAACCTAAACCTAACCCTAACCCTTACCCTTACCCTAACCCTAATGCTAACCTTAATCTCCAACCCTAAACCAAACCCTATCCCTAACCCTAACCCTAACACTTACCCTAAACCTAACCCTAACCCTAACACTAACACTTACCCTTACCCAAACGCTAACCCTAACACTAACACTAACCCTTATCATAACCCTAACCCTAACCCTAACTCTAACCCTAACCCTTAACTTAACCCTAACACTAACCCTAATCCCTAAGCCTAACCCTTACCCTAAACCTAACCCTAACCCCTAACCCTAAACCTAACCACTTACCCTAACCCTAACCCTAACCCTAACCCTAGCCCTTACACATACACTAACCCTAACCCTAACACTTACCCTTACCCTAACCCCTACCCTAAAACTAACCCTAGCCCTAATCCTTAATCTAACCCTAACCCTAACCCTTACCCTTACCCTAACCCTAATCCTAACCCTAAACCTAAACCTAAAACTTACACTTACCCTACACCTCACCCTAACCCTTACAGTA
>JANJXV010000343.1:485000-500000 GCA_024803745.1 Megascapheus bottae
TATCCTAACCCTAAGCCTAACCCTAACCCTAAACCTTACCCTAGCACTTACCCTAACCCTAACCCTAACTCTAACCCTAACCCTAACACTTACACTTACCCTAACCCTAACCCTACCCCTAACCCTTAACCTAACCCTAACCCTAACCCTAACCCTAACACTTACCCTAACAATAACCTTAACCCTAACCCTTACCCTTACCCTAACCCTAAACCTAAACCTAACCCTAAACCTAACCCCAACCTTAACCCTAACACTAACCCTAAACCTAACAGTTACTCTTATCCTAACCCCAACCCTAACCCTAACACTTATCCTAACCCTAAACCTAAACCTAACACCATCCCTAACCCTTAACCTAACCCTAACCCTAACCCTAACACTTACCCTAACAATAACCTTAACCCTAACCCTTACACTTACCCTAACCCTAAACCTAACCCTAACCCTAAACCTAACCCCAACCCTAACCCTAACACTAACCCTAAACCTAACAGTTACTCTTTCCTAACCCCAACCCTAAAACTAACACTTATCCTAACCCTAAACCTAAACCTAACACCATCCCTAACCCTTAACCTAACACTAACACTAACCTTAACCCGTAACCCTAAACCTAACCCTTACACTAACCCTAACCCTAACCCTAACCCCTAAACCTACTCCTAACCCTAACCCTAACCCTTACCTTATCCTAACCCTAACCCTAACCCTAACACTTACCCTTAACCTAACCCCTACCCTAAACATAACCCTAACCCTTCCCCTAACCCTAATCCTAACCCTTATATTTACCTAAACCTAAACCTAACCCTAATCCTAACCCTTAACCTTACCCTAACCCTAACCCTAACCCTAAACCTTACCCTTACCCTAAACCTAAACTTAACATTTACCCTAAACCTAACCATAACCCTAACCCTAACCTTACCTGAAACCTTGCCCTAACCCTAACCTTTACCCTTACCCAAACGCTAAGCCTAACCCTAACCCTAACCCTAAGCCTCACACATACCCTTACCTAACCATAATCCTAACCCTTACCGTAACCCTAAACCTAACCCTAACCCAAACACTAACCCTAATCCTAACCCTTACACTAACCCTAACCCTATCCCTTACCCTTATCCTAACCCTAACCCTAACCTTAACCTCAACCCTAAACCTAACCCTAACCCTAACACTAACCCTTACACTTACCCTAACCCTAACCATAAACCTAACCCTAACCCTTACCCTAACCCTTACCCTAATCCTACCCCTAATCCTAACCCTAACCCTTACACTTACCCAAAAACTAACGCTAACCCTAACACTAACCTTAACCCTAAACCTTACCCTTACCTAAACCCTAACCCTAACCCTAAACCTAACCCTAACCCTAACGCTAACCCTTAACCGTACCCTAACCCTAACCGTAAACCTAACCCTAACCCTTACACTTACCCTCACCCTAACCCTAACATTAACCCTAACCCTGAACCGAACCCTAACCTTAACCCTAACCCTTATCCTTACCCTAACCATAACCCTAACCCTAACCCAAAACGTAACCCTAACCCTAAACCTAACCCTTACGCTAACACTAACCCTAAAGTTAACCCTAACCCTTACCCTTACCCTAAACCTAACCCATACCCTAACCCTAAACCTAAACCTTACCCTAACCCTAACCCTTACCCTAACCCTAACCCTACCCTAACCCTAACCCTTACCCTTACCCTTACAATAACCCTAAACCTAACCCTAAACCTAACCCTAACACTTACCCTAACCCTAACCCTAAACCTAACCCTTTCCCTTACCCTAACCCTAACCCTAACCTTAACCCCAACACTAAACTTAACCCTAAACCTAACCCTAACCCTTACCCTAACCCTAACCCTAGCCTAACCCTAACCCTAACACTTACCCTTACCCTAACCCTAACCCTAACTCTTATCCTAACCCTAACCCTAACCCTAATCCTTAAACTAACCCTAACACGAACCCTACCCTTAACACTAACCATTACCCTAACCCTATCCGTAACCCTAATCCCTAACCCTAACCCTAACCCTAACCCGTAAACCTTACCCTAACCCTAACCCTTACCCTTACCCTAACCCTAACCCTAACCCTAAACCTTAATCTTACCCTAACCCTAACACATACCCTTTCTCTAACCCTAACCCTTACCCTAACCGTAACCCTAAACCTAACCCTAAACCAACCCTAACCCTTACCCTAACCATAACCCTAACCCTAACCCTAAACCTAACACTTACCCTTACCATAACCCCTACCCTAACCCTAACCCTAACGCTAACCCTTACCCTAACCCTATCCCTAACCATTACCCCAACCCTAATCCTTTCCCTTACCTTAACCGTAAACCTAACCCTTACCCTTACCCTACCGCTAACCCTAACCCTGACCCTAATCCTAACCCTAACCCTAACACATACCCTTAGTCAAACCCTAACCCTTACCCTAACCTTAACCATAAACCTAACCCTAAACCAACCCTAACCTTAACCCTAACCCTTACACTAACCCTAACCTTAACCCCAACACTAACCCTTACCCTAACCCTAACCCTAACCCTTACCCTAACCCTAACCCTAACCCTGACCCTAACCCTTACCCTAACCCTAACCCTAACCCTAAAGCTAACCCTTACCCTTACCCTAACCCTAACCCAAAACCTAAACCTAACCCTAACCCTAACCCTAATCGTAAACCTAACCCTTACCCTTACCCTAACCCTAAACCTAACCCTAAACCTAACACTAAACCTAACCGTAACCCTAACACTTACCCTTACCCTAACCCTAACGCTAACCCTAAACATAACCCTAATTCTAACCCAAACTCTTATCCTTACCCTAACCCTAACCCTAAACCTAATCCTAACCTTTACACTCACCCTAAACCTAAACTTAAACTTAACCCTTACCCTAACCCTAACCCTAACACTTACCCTTACGCTAAACCATACCCTAACCCTAACCCTAAACCTAACCCTAAACCTTACCCTTACATTAACCCTAACCCTAAACTTAACCCTAAAACATACCCTTACTCTAACCCTAACCCTAACCCTTACCCTTACCCTAAACCTTACCTTTAACCTTACCCTAACCCTAAACCTAACTCTAACCCTAACCCTAACCCTAACCCTTACCCTAACCTTAACCCTAACCCTTACCCTAACCCTAACCTTAATCCTACCCCTAAACTTAACCCAAATCCTATCCCTAACCCTAACCCTTACCCTTACCCTAACCCTAACCCTAAACCTAACCCTAACACTAACCCTAACATTAACCCTAACCCTAAACCTTACCCTTGCCCTTACACTAACCCTAACCCTAACCTTAACCCCAACCTTAAACCTAACTCTAAACCTAACGCTAACCCTTACCCTAACCCTAACCCTAGCCTAAACCTAACCCTAACATTTACCCTTACCCAAACCCCAAACATAACCCTTATCCTAACCCTAACCCTAACCCTAATCCTTAAACTAACCCTAACACGAACCCTAACCCCTAACCCTAACCCTTACCCTAACCCTATACCTAATCCTAATCCCTAACCCTAACCCTAAACCTTACCCTAGCACTTACCCTAACCCTAACCCTAACGCTAAACCTAACACTTACCCTTACCCTAACACTAATCCTACCCCTAACCCTTACCATAACACCAACCCTAACCCTAACACTTACCCTAACCCTAACCTTAACCCTAACCCTTACCATTACCCTAACCCTAAACCTAACCCTAACCCTAACCCTAACCCCAACACTAACCCTTACCCGTACCCTAACCCTGACCTTAAACCTAACCCTTTTCCTTACCCTACCCCTAAACCTAACTCTAACCCTAACCCTAAACCTAACCCTAAACCTAACCCTTACCCTAACCCTAACCCTAACCCTAACCCTAACCCTAAACCTAACCTTAACCCTAACCCTAACCTTAACCCTAATCCTTAACCTTACCGTAACCCTAACCCTAAACATAACCCTAACCCTAAACTTACCCCTAACTGTAACCCTAAACCTTGCCCTTACCTTAACCCTCACCCTCAACCTAACACTAACCCTAACCCTAACCCTAACCTAACCCCTAACCCCTAACCCTAACCCTAACCCTAAACCTTACCCTTTCCCTTACCCTATCCCTAACCCTAAACCTAACCCTAACCCTAACCCTAACCCTAACAATAACCCTAAAACTAACCCTTATCGTAACCCTAACCCTAACCCTAACCCTTACCCTTACCCTAACCCTAACCCTAACCCTAAACCTAACCCTTTCCCTTACCATATCCCTAACCCTAAACCTAACCCTAACCCTAATCCTAACCCTTACCCTAACGCTAAACAGAATTTTAACCCTAACACTTACCCTTACCCTAAACCTAACCCTGTCCCTAAACCTAACCCCCAACCCTAACCCCAAACTTAACCCTAACCCTAACCCTAACCCTGACCCTTCCCCTAACCCTAAACCTAACTCTAACCCTAAACCTAACCCTATCCCTAACCCTAAACCTTATCCTAAACCTAAACCTAACCCTTACCCTAACCTTAACCCTAACCCTAACCCTAACCCTAACCCTTACCCTTACCCTAACCCCAACCCTAAACCTAACCGTAAACCTAACCCTAACCCTTGCCTTTTCCCTAACCATAACCCTAAACCTAACCCTACCCCTTAACCTAACTCTAACCCTACCCCTAACCCTTACCCTAACACTAACCCTAACCCTAACCCTTACCCTAACCCTAAACCTAACACTAACCCTAACCCTTACCCTAACCATAAGCCTAACCCTAACCCTAACCCTAACCCTAAACCTAACCCCTGTCCTTACACTAACCCTAACCCATATCTAACGCTAACCCTAACCCTAAAACTAACCCTTACCCTTACCCTAACCCTAACGATAAACCTTACCCTAACAATAACCCTAACCCTAACCATAAGCCTAACCCTAACGCTTACCCTTACCCTAACCCTAACCCTACCCTAAAACTAACCCTTACCTTTACCCTCACCTTAACCCTAAACCTAACCCTAACCCTAAATCTAACCCTTACCCTAACCCAAACCCTAATTTTAACCATAACACATACCCTTACCCTAACCCTAACCCTAACCCTAAACCTGACCCCAACACTAAACTTAACACTAACCCTTACCCTTACCCTAACCCTAACCATAAACCTAACCCTAACACTAACCCTAACACATATCCCTAACCCTTACCCTAACCCTAACCCTTACCATTACTCTAACCCTAACCCTAACCCTAACCCTTACCCTAACCCTAACCCTAACCCTAACCCTAACCCTACCATAACCCTAACCCTAACCCTAACCCTTACCCTAGCCCTAACCCTAAACCTTACCCTAACCCTAACCCTAACTCGACCCTAACCTTAACCCTAACCCTAACCCTAACCCTAACCCTTACCCTTATTCTATCCCTAACCCTAACCCTAACACTTACCCTTACCCTAACTCCTACCATAACCCTAACCCTAACCCTAACCCTTACCCTAGCCCTAACCCCAAACCTTACCCTAACCCTAACCCTAACCCTACCCTAACCTTAACCCTAACCCTAACCCTACCCCTAACCCTTGCCTTTACCCAACCTTAACCGTAACCCTAACCCTAACCTTAACTCTTACCCTTACCCTAAACCTAAATCTAAACCTAAGCCTAACCCTAACCCTAACCTTATCCCTAACCCTAACCCTAAGTCTTACCCTTATCCTACCCTAACCCTAACCCTAATATTTACACTTACCCTAACCCCTACCCTAACCCTAACCCTAACCCTAACCTTTACCCTAAACATAACCCTAACCCTAACCCTTGCCCTTACCCTAACCCTGAACCTAACCCTAAACCTAACCCTAACCCTAACCCTTACCCTTACCCTTATCCTTACCCTTACCCTAACCCTAACCTTAAATGTAACCCTAACCCTAATCCTAACTCTTGCCCTAACACTAACCCTAATTTTAACCCTAAAACCTACCCTTATCCTAACCCTAAACCTATCCGTAACCTTAACACTAACCATTACCCTTACCCTAACCCTAACCTTAACCCCAACACTAACCCTTACCCTAACCCTAACCCTAACCCTAACTCTAAACATTACCCTTAACCTAACCCTAACCCTAACCCTAAACCTAAACCTAACCACAACCCTAAACCTAACACTAACCCTAAACCTAACCCTAACCCTTACCCTTATGTAACCCTAACCCCAAACCTAACCTTAACCCTAACCCTAACCCTAACCACTAACCTTAACCCTAACCCTAACCCTTACACTTATCCTAACCCTAACCCTAACCCTAACACTTACCCTTACCCTAACCCCTACCCTAAACCTAACCCTAACCCTTACCCTAACCCTAACCCTAACCCTAACCCTTACCCTTACCCTAAAACTAAACCTAACCCTAACCCTAATCCTAACCCTTTCCCTTACCCTAAACCTAACCCTAACCCTAACCCTAAAACTTACCCTCACCCTAAACCTAAACCTAACACTTACCCTAAACCTAAACCTAACCCTAACCCTAAACCTTACCCTTATCCTAACCATAACATTAACCCTAACCCTAACCCTAACACTTACCCTAACCCTAAACCTCACCCTAATCATAACCCTAACCCTTACCCTAACCCTAACTCTAACCCTAACCCTTACCCTAATACTAAACTTAACAGTAACCCTAACCCTAAACCTTACCCTTACCCTAACCCTAAAACTAACCCCAATCCTAACCCTAAACCTTTCCCTTACACTAAACCTAACCCTAGCCCTAAACATAACCATAACCCTAACACTAACCCTAACCCTTACCATTACCCTAACGCTAACCCTAACCCTAACCTTAACCCTAACTCTAACCCTTACCCTTACCCTATACCTAACCCTAACCCTAACCCTAACACTTACCTTATCCTAACACTAAACCTAACCATAATCCTAACCCTAACTCTTACCCTTACCCTAACCCTAAACCTAAACCTAACACTAACTCTAACCCTTATCCTAACCCTAACCCTAACCCTAACCCTAACCCTTACCCTTACCCTAATCCTAAACCTAACCCTAACCCTAACACTAACCCTAACCCTTAACCTTACCCTAATCCTAACCCTAACCCTAACCCTAACCCTTACCCTTATTTTAACCCTAAACCCAACCCTAACCCTTACCCTTACCCTAACCCTAACCCGAACCCTAAACCTTACACTTACACTATACCTAACCCTAACCCTTACCCTAACAATAACCCTAAAACTAACCCTAACCCTTACCCTTACCTTAACCCTAACCCTAACGCTTACCCTTACCCTAACGCTAACCCTAAACCTAACCTTAACCCTAACACTAACCCTACACCTTACCCTTACCCTAAACCTAACCCTAACTCTAACCCTAAGCCTAACCCTAACCGTAACCCTTACCCTAATCCTAAACCTAACCCTTAAACTAACCCTAACCCTAAAGTTAACCCTAACCCTAACCCTAAACTTAACCCTTAACCTTACCCTAACCCTAATCCTAAACCAAATCCTAACCCTAACCCTAACCTTAACCCTAACCCTAACCCTATCCCTAACCCTTACCCTTACCCTAATCCTAACCCTAAATCTAACACTAACCCTAACCCTAAACCTAACCCTTACCCTTACCCTAACCCTAACCCTAAACCTAACTCTAACCCTAACCCTAACCCCGAATCCTAACCCTAACCCTAACCCTTACCCTTATCCTAACACTACCCCTAAACCTAACCCTAACCCTAACACTTACACTACCCTAACCATAAACCTAAACATAACCCTTACCATTACCCTAATCCCAAACATAACCCTAACCCTAAACTTAACACTAAACCTTACCCTTACCCTAACCCTAAACCTAACCATAACCCTAACCCAAACCCTAAACCTTACTCTTACCCTAACCCTAACCCTAAACCGTACCCTAACCATAACCCTAACCCTAACACTAACACTTACCATTATCTTAACCCTAACCCTAAACCTAACCCTTACCCTTACCCTTACCCTAACGCTAACCCTAACCCTAACCCTAACCCTAACCTTAACCCAAACCCTAACCCAAACACATACACTTAACCCAACCCTAACCCTAACCAACCATAACCCTAAACATAACCCTAACCCTAACCCTAAATGTTACCCTAATTCTAACCCTAACCCTTACACTTACCCTAAGCCTATCCCAAACTCTAACCCTAACACTAAACCTAACCTTAACCTTAACCCTTAATCTTACCCTTACCCTAACCCTAACCCTAAACCGAACCCTAACCATTACCCTTACCCTAACACTAACCATAACCTTAACCCTAACCCTAACCCTAACCCTAACCTTAACCCTAACCCTTATCTTTACCCTAACCCTAACCATAACCCTAACCATAAACCTAACCTCAAACCTAAACCTAACCCATACCCTTACCCTAAGCCTAAACCTAAACCTAACCCTAACCCTTACCCTGACCCTATCCCTAACCATAAACCTAACTCTAACTCTAACCTTAACGCTAAGCCTTACCCTTACCCTAACCCTAACCCTAACCCTTACCCTTAACCTAACCCTAACCCTAACCCTAACCCTAAAGCTTACCCTTAACCTAACCTTAACCCTAACCCTAAACCTAACCCTCACCCCAACCCTAAACCTAACACTAACCCTAAAACTAACCCTAACCCTTACCCTTATGTAACCCTAACCCCAAACCTAACCCTAACCCTAACCCTAACCCTAACCCCTAACCTTAACCCTAACCCTAACCCTTACACTTATCCTAACCCTAACCCTAACCCTAACACTTACCCTTACCGTAACCCCTACCCTAACCCTAACCCTAACCCTTACCCTAACCCTAACCCTAACCCTAACCCTTACCCTTACCCTAAACATAAACCTAACCCTAACCCTAATCCTAACCCTTTCCCTTACCCTAAACCTAACCCTAACCATAACCCTAACCCTAACCCTTACCCTTACCCTAAACATAAACCTAACACTTACCCTAAACGTAAACCTAACCCTAACCCTAAACCTTACCCTTATCCTAACCATAACATTAACCCTAAGCCTAACCCTAACACTTACCCTTACCCTAAACCTAACCCTAATCATAAACCTAACCCTTACCCTAACCCTAACTCTAACCCTAACCCTTACCCTAATACTAAACGTAACAGTAACCCTAACCCGAAACCTTACCCTTACCCTAACCCTAACCCTAACCCCAATCCTAACCCTAAACCTTTCCCTTACACTAAACCTAACGCTAACCCTAAACATAACCATAACCCTAACTCTAACCCTAACCCTTATACTTACCCTAACGCTAACCCTAACCCTAAACTTAACCCTAACTCTAACCCTTACCCTTACCCTTACACTAAACCTAACCCTAACCCTAACCCTAACCCTAACCCTTACCCTTATCCTAACACTAACCCTAACAGTAATCCTAACCGTAACTCTTACCCTTACCCTAACCCTAAACCTAACCCTAACCCTAACCCTAACCCTTATCCAAACCCTAACCCTAACCCTAACCCTAACCCTTACCCTTACCCTTACCCTAATCCTAAACCTAACCCTAACCCTAACACTAACCCTAACCCTTAACCTTACCCTAATCCTAACCCTAACCCTAACCCTAAACCTTACCCTTACCCTAAACCTAACTCTAAACCTTACCCTAAATATAACCCTAACCTTAACCCTAAAACCTACCCTTAATTTAACCCTAAACCCAACCCTAACCCTTACCCTTACCCTAACCCTAACCTGAACCCTAAACCTTACACTTACACTAAACCTAACCCTAACCCTTACGCTAACAATAACCCTTAAACTAACCCTAACCTTTACCCTTACCTTAACCCTAACCCTAACACTAACCCTAACCCTTAACCTTACCCTAATCCTAACCCTAAACCTAACCTTAACCCTAAAACTAACCCTACACCTTACCCTTACCCTAAACCTAACCCTAACTCTAACCCTAAGCCTAACCCTAAACCTAACCCTTACCCTAACCCTAAACCTAACCCTAACCCTAAAGTTAACCCTAACCCTAACCCTAACCTTAACCCTTAACCTTACTGTAACCTAATCCTAAACCAAACCCTAACCCTAACCCTAACCTTAACCCTAACCCTAACCTATCCCTAACCCTTACACTTACCCTAATCCTAACCCTAAATCTAACACTAACCCTAACCCTAAACCTAACCCTTACCCTTACCCTAACCCTAACCCTAAACCTAACTCTAACCCTAACCCTAACCCCGAATCCTAACCCTAACCCTAACCCTTACCCTTATCCTAACACTACCCCTAAACCTAACCCTAACCCTAACACTTACTCTTACCCTAACCCCTACACTAAGCCTAACCCTAACCCTTCCCCAACCCTAACCCTAACTCTAACCCTTACCCTTACCCTAAACCTAAACCTAACCCTAAACCTAACCCTAAACATTTCCCTTACCCTAAACCTAAACCTAACCCTAACCCGAACCTTAACCCTAAATTTACCCTTACCCAAAACCTAACCCTAACCCTTGTCCTAAACTTAACCCTAACCCTAACCCTTACCCTTATCCTAACCCTAACTCTAACCCTAACCCTAACACTTACCCTTACCCAAACCCTAATCCTAACCATAACCCTAACCTTAACCCTAACCCTATTACCCTTACCCTAAACCTAAACCTAAACCTACCCCTAACCCTAACCGTAACCCTAACCATATCCCTAACCCTTACCCTTACCCTAACCCTAACCCTAAACCTAACACTAACCCTAAACCTAAACTAACCCCGAACCCTAACCCTAAGCCTTACCCTAACCCTAACCCTTACCCTTATCCTAACACTAACCCTAAACCTAACCCTAACACTGACACTTACCCTTACCCTATCCCTAAACCTAACCCTAACCTTAACTCTTACCCTAACCATAACCCTAACCCTAAACCTAACCATTACCCTTACCCTAATCCTAAACCTAACCCTATCCCTAACCCTAACCTTAACCCTAACCCTTATCCTTACCCTAACCCCAACCATAACCCTAACCCTAAACCTAACCCCAACCCTAAACCTAACCCTTACCCTAACCCTAATCCTAAACCTAAACCTAACCGTAACCCTTACCCTGACCCTATCCCTAACCATAATCCTAACTCTAACCCTAACCTTAACGCTAACCCTTACCCTTACACTAACCCTAACCCTAACCCTAACCCTAATCCTAAACCTAATCCTAACTCTAAACCTAACCCTTACCCTAACAATACCCCTGGCCCTAACCCTAATCCTAACCCTTACTCTTTCCCTAACCATAACCACAAACTTACCCCTAACCCTAACAATAACGCTTACCCAAACACAAACTCTAACCCAAACTCTTACCCTTACCTAAACCTAACCTTAACCCTAACACTAACACTAACCCTAACCCTTACCGTTACCCTAACCCTAACCCTAACCCTAACCCTAACCCTAACCCTAACCCCTACCCTAACCCTAACCCTAACCCTAACACTTACCCTACCCCTAACCCTAACCTTAACCTTTACCCTTACCCTAAACCTAAACCTAACCCTACCCCTAACCCTAACCCTAACTCTAAGACTTACCCAAACCCTAACCCCAACCCTAACCCTAAACCTAACCCTAACCCTAACCCTAACCTTAACTCCAACGCTAAACCTAACCCTAACCCTTACCCTAACCATAACCCTAACCCTAACCCTAACCCTAAAACTTACCCTTACCCTAACTCTAACCCTAACACTAAAACTAACCCTAACCCTTATCCTAATCCTAATCCTAACCCTATCCCTAACCCTTAACCTAACCCTAACACTAACACTAACCCCTAACCCTAGCCCTTACCCTAACGATAACACTAACCGTAACCCCTGACTCTAACCATAAACCTAACGCTAACCCCTAACCCTAACCCTAACCCTAACCCTTAGCCTTATCCAAACCTCAACCTAATCCTAATACTTACCCTAACACCTACCCTAACCCTAAAGCTAACCCTTACCCTTACCCTAACCCTAATCCTAACCCTAACCCTAACAATTACATTTACCCTAACCCTAAACCTAAACCTAAACCTAATCCTAACCCTAACCCTAACCCTTACTCTTACCCTAACCCTAACCGTAAACCTAACCCTAACCCTAAACCTTACCCTTACCCTTACCCTAACCCTAACCCTAACCCTTACCCTAAATCTAACCTTAACCCTAACCCTAACTTTTACTCTTACCTTAACCCTAACCCTAACCCTAACACTTACCCTTACCCTAACGCGAACCCTAACCATAACCCTGAACCTAAACCTTACCCTTACCATAACCATATTCCTAACCTTAAACCCAAACCTAAACCTAACCCTAACCCGTAACCCTAGCCCTAACCCTATCCCTAACCCTTACCCTTACTCTGACCCTAACCCTAAAAATAACACTCACCATAACCCTAACCCTAACCATTACCTTTACCCTAACCCTAAACCTAACCCTAACCCTAACCCTAACCCTAACCCTAACTCGTAACCCTAAACCTAACGGTAACTCTAACCCTAACCCTTACCCTTATCCTAACCCTAACACTAACCCTAACCCTAACTCTACCCCTAACCCTAACCCTTATGCTTACCCTAATCCTGAACATAACCCTAAACCTAACCCTAACCCTTACCCTTACCCTAACCCTAACCCGAACCCTAAACCTTACACTTACACTAACCCTAACCCTAACCCTTACCCGAACAATAACCCTAAAACTAACCCTAACCCTTACCCTTCCCTTAACCCTAACCCTAACGCTTACCCTTACCCTAACGCTAACCCTAACCCTAACCTTAACCCTAACACTAACCCTACACCTTACCCTTACCCTAAACCTAACCCTAACTCTAACCCTAAGTCTAACCCTGACCCAAACCCTTACCCTAACCCTAAAACTAACCCTTAAACTAACCCTAACCCTAAAGTTAACCCTAACCCTAACCCTAATCTTAACCCTTAACCTTACCCTAATCCTAATCCTAAACCAAACCCTAACCCTAACCCTAACCCTAACCTTAACCCTAACCCTAACCCTATCTCTAACACTTACCCTTACCCTAATCCTAACCCTAAATCTAACAGTAACCCTAACCCTAAACTTAACCCTTACCCTAAACCTAACTCTAACCCTAACCCTAACCCCAAATCCTAACCCTAACCCTAACCCTTACCCTTATCCTAACACTACCCCTAAACCTAACCCTAACCCTAACACTTACCCTTCCCTAACCATAAACCTAAACATAAACCTTACCATTATCCTAATCCCAAACCTAAAACTAACCCTAAACTTAACACTAAACCTTACCCTTACCCTAACCCTAAACCTAAACATAACCCTAACCCAAACCCTAAACCTTACTTTTACCCTAACCCTAACCCTAAACCTTACCCTAACCATAACCCTAACCCTAACACTAATACTTACCATTATCTTAACCCTAACCCTAAACCTAACCCTTACCCTTACCCTTACCCTAACGCTAACCCAAACCCTAACCCTAAACTTAACCCTAACCCTAACCCTAACACATACACTTAACCCAACCCTAACCCTAACCAACCATAACCCTAAACATAACCCTAACGCTAACCCTAACCCTAACCTTACCCTAATTCTAACCCTAACCCGTACAGTTACCCTAAGCCTATCCCTAACCCTAACCCTAACACTAAACCTAACTTAACCCTAACCCTTAAACTTACCCTTACCCTAACCCTAAACCTAAACCTAACCCTAACCCTTACCCTTACCCTAACACTAACCATAACCTTAACCCTAACCCAAACCCTAACCCTAACCTTAACCCTAACCCTTATCCTTACCCTAACCCTAACCATAACCCTAACCCTAACCCTAACCTCAACCCTAAACCTAACCCTTACCCTAACCCTAACCCTAAACCTAAACTTAACCCTAACACTTACCCTTTCCCTAAACCTAACCCTAACCCTAACCCTAACCCTAAACCTTACCCTTAACCTAACCTTAACCCTGACCCTAAACCTAACCCTCACCCCAACCCTAAACCTAACACTAACCCTAAACATAACCCTAACCCTTACCCTTATGTAACCCTAACCACAAACCTTACCCTAACCCTAACCCTAACACCTAACCTTAACCCTAAACCTAACCCTTACACTTATCCTAACCCTAACCCTAACCCTAACACTTACCCTTACCCTAACCCCTACCCTAACCCTAACCCTAACCCTTTCCCTAACCCTAACCCTAACCCTAACCCTTACCCTTACCCTAAACATAAACCTAACCCTAACCCTAATCATTACCCTTTCCCTTACCCTAAACCTAACCCTAACCGTAACCCTAACCCTAAAACTTGCCCTTACCCTAAACCTAAACCTAACACTTACCCTAAACCTAAACCTAACCCTAACCCTAAACCTTACCCTTATCCTAACCATAACATTAACCCTAACCCTAACCCTAACACTTACCCTTACCCTAAACCTAACCCTAATCATAACCCTAACCCTTACCCTAACGCTAACTCTAACACTAACCCTTACCCTAATTCTAAACGTAACAGTAACCCTATCCCTAAACCTTACCCTTACCCTAACCCTAACCCTAACCCTAACCTCAATCCTAACCCTAAACCTTTCCCTTACACTAAACCTAACACTAACCCTAAACATAACCATAACCATAACACTAACCTTAACCCTTACCCTTACCCTAACGCTAACCCTAACCCTAACCTTAACCCTAACTCTAACCCTTACCCTTACCCTAAACCTAACCCTAACCCTAACCCTAACTCTAACCCTAACCCTTACCCTTATCCTAACACTAACCCTA
>JANJXV010000343.1:505000-515000 GCA_024803745.1 Megascapheus bottae
ACCCTAACCCTAACCCGAACCCTAAACCTTACACTTACACTATACCTAACCCTAACCCTTACCCTAACAATAACCCTAAAACTAACCCTAACCCTTACCCTTACCTTAACCCTAACCCTAACGCTTACCCTTACCCTAACGCTAACCCTAACCCTAACCTTAACCCTAACACTAACCCTACACCTTACCCTTACCCTAAACCTAACCCAACTCTAACCCTAAGCCTAACCCTAACCCTAACCCTTACCCTAACCCTAAACCTAACCCTAACCCTATCCCTAACCCTTACCCTTACCCTAATCCGAACCCTAAATCTAACACTAACCCTAACCCTAAACCTAACCCTTACCCTTACCCTAACCCTAACCCTAAACCTAACTCTAACCCTTACCCTAAACCTAACCCTAACCCTAACCCTTACCCTTACCCTAAAACTAAACCTAACCCTAACCCTAATCCTAACACTTTCCCTTACCCTAAACCTAACCCTAACCCTAACCCTAACCCTAACCTTAACCCTAACCCTAACCCTATCCCTAACCCTTACTCTTACCCTAATCCTAACCCTAAATCTAACACTAACCCTAACCCTAAACCTAACCCTTACCCTTACCCTAACCCTAACCCTAAACCTAACTCTAACCCTTACCCTAACCCTAACCCTAACCCTAACCCTTACCCTTACCTTAAAACTAAACCTAACCCTAACCCTAACTCTAACCCTTACCCTTACCCTAAACCTAACCCTAACCCTAACCCTAACCCTAAACCTTACCCTTACCCTAAACCTAACTCTAAACCTTACCCTAAACATAACCCTAACCCTAACCCTAACCCTTACCCTTATTTTAACCCTAAACCTAACCCTATCCCTTACCCTTACCCTAACCCTAACCCGAACCCTAAACCTTACACTTACACTATATCTAACCCTAACCCTTACCCTAACAATAACCCTAAAACTAACCCTAACCCTTACCCTTACCTTAACCCTAACCCTAACGCTTACCCTTACCCTAACGCTAACCCTAACCCTAACCTTAACCCTAACACTAACCCTACACCTTACCCTTACCCTAAACCTAACCCTAACTCTAACCCTAAGCCTAACCCTAATCCTAACCCTTAACCTAACCCTAAACCTAACCCTTAAACTAACCCTAACCCTAAAGTTAACCCTAACCCTAACCCTAACCTTAACCCTTAAATTTACCCTAACCCTAATCCTAAACCAAACCCTAACCCTAACCCTAACCCTAACCCTACCCTTAACCCTAACCCTAACCCATCCCTAACCCTTACCCTTACCCTAATCCTAACCCTAAATCTAACACTAACCCTAACCCTAAACCTAACCCTTACCCTTACCCTAACCCTAACCCTAAACCTAACTCTAACCCTAACCCTAACCCCGAATCCTAACCCTAACCCTAACCCTTACCCTTATCCTAACCCTACCCCTAAACCTAACCCTAACCCTAACACTTACCCTACCCTAACCATAAACCTAAACATAACCCTTACCATTACCCTAATCCCAAACCTAACCCTAACCCTAAACTTAACACTAAACCTTACACTTACCCTAACCCTAAACCTAACCATAAAGCTAACCCAAACCCTAAACCTTACTCTTACGCTAACCCTAACCCTAAACCTTAACCTAACCATAACCCTAACCCTAACACTAACACTTACCATTATCTTAACCCTAACCCTTAACCTAACCCTTACCCTTACCCTTACCCTAACGCTAACCCTAACCCTAACCCTAACCTTAACCCTAACCCTAACCCAAACACATACACTTAACCCAACCCTAACACTAACCAACCATAACCCTAAACATAACCCTAACCCTAACCCTAACCCTAACCGTTACCCTAATTCTAACCCTAACCCTTACACTTACCCTAAGCCTATCCCTAACCCTAACCCTAACACTAAACCTAACCTTAACCCTAACCCTTAACCTTACCCTTACCCTAACCCTAACCCTAAACCTAACCCTAAACCTTACCCTTACCCTAACACTAACCCTAACCTTAACCCTAACCCTAACCCTAACCTTAACCCTAAACCTTATCCTTACCCTAACCCTAACCCTAACCCTAACCCTAAACATAACCTCAACCCTAAACCTAACCCTTACCCTTACCCAAACCCTAAACCTAAACCTAACCCTAACCCTTACCCTGACCCTATCCCTAACCATAATCCTAACGCTAATTCTAACCTTAACGCTAACCATTACCCTTACCCCAACCCTAACCCTTACCCTTACCCTAACCCTAACCCTAACCCTAACCCTAAATCTTACCCTTAACCTAACCTTAACCCTAACCCCAAACCTAACCCTAAACCTAACCCTAACCCTAACCCCTAACCTTAACCCTAACCCTAACCCTTACACTTATCCTAACCCTAACCCTAACCCTAACACTTACCCTTACCCTAACCCCTACCCTAACACTAACCCTAACCCTAACCGTTACCCTAACCCCTACCCTAACCCTAACCCTAACCCTAACCGTTACCCTAACCCTAACCCTAACCCTTACCCTTACCCTAAACATAAACCTAACCCTAACCCTAATCCTAACCTTTTCCCCTACCCTAAACCTAACCCTAACCGTAACCCTAACCCTAAAACTTGCCGTTACCCTAAACCTAAACCTAACACTTACCCTAAACCTAAACATAAACATAACCCTAAACCTTACCCTTATACTAACCATAACATTAATCCTAACCCTGACCCTAACACTTAACCTTACCCTAAACCTAACCCTAATCATAACCCTAACCCTTACACTAACCCTAATTCTAACACTAACCCTTACCCTAATACTAAATGTAACAGTAACCCTAACCCTAACCCTAACCCTAACCCTAACCCTAACCCTAACCCTAACCCCTAACCCTAAACCCTAACCCTAACCCTAACCCTAACCCTAACCCTAACCCTAACCCTAACCCTAACCATTACCCTTACCCTAACACTAACCATAACCTTAACCCTAACCCTAACCCTAACCCTAACCTTAACCCTAACCCTTATCTTTACCCTAACCCTAACCATAACCCTAACCATAAACCTAACCTCAAACCTAAACCTAACCCATACCCTTACCCTAAGCCTAAACCTAAACCTAACCCTAACCCTTACCCTGACCCTATCCCTAACCATAATCCTAACTCTAACTCTAACCTTAACGCTAAGCCTTACCCTTACCCTAACCCTAACCCTAACCCTTACCCTTAACCTAACCCTAACCCTAACCCTAACCCTAAAGCTTACCCTTAACCTAACCTTAACCCTAACCCTAAACCTAACCCTCACCCCAACCCTAAACCTAACACTAACCCTAAAACTAACCCTAACCCTTACCCTTATGTAACCCTAACCCCAAACCTAACCCTAACCCTAACCCTAACCCTAACCCCTAACCTTAACCCTAACCCTAACCCTTACACTTATCCTAACCCTAACCCTAACCCTAACACTTACCCTTACCGTAACCCCTACCCTAACCCTAACCCTAACCCTTACCCTAACCCTAACCCTAACCCTAACCCTTACCCTTACCCTAAACATAAACCTAACCCTAACCCTAATCCTAACCCTTTCCCTTACCCTAAACCTAACCCTAACCATAACCCTAACCCTAACCCTTACCCTTACCCTAAACATAAACCTAACACTTACCCTAAACCTAAACCTAACCCTAACCCTAAACCTTACCCTTATCCTAACCATAACATTAACCCTAAGCCTAACCCTAACACTTACCCTTACCCTAAACCTAACCCTAATCATAAACCTAACCCTTACCCTAACCCTAACTCTAACCCTAACCCTTACCCTAATACTAAACGTAACAGTAACCCTAACCCGAAACCTTACCCTTACCCTAACCCTAACCCTAACCCCAATCCTAACCCTAAACCTTTCCCTTACACTAAACCTAACGCTAACCCTAAACATAACCCTAACCCTAACCCTTATACTTACCCTAACGCTAACCCTAACCCTAAACTTAACCCTAACTCTAACCCTTACCCTTACCCTTACACTAAACCTAACCCTAACCCTAACCCTAACCCTAACCCTTACCCTTATCCTAACACTAACCCTAACAGTAATCCTAACCGTAACTCTTACCCTTACCCTAACCCTAAACCTAACCCTAACCCTAACCCTAACCCTTATCCTAACCCTAACCCTAACCCTAACCCTAACCCTTACCCTTACCCTTACCCTAATCCTAAACCTAACCCTAACCCTAACACTAACCCTAACCCTTAACCTTACCCTAATCCTAACCCTAACCCTAACCCTAAACCTTACCCTTACCCTAAACCTAACTCTAAACCTTACCCTAAATATAACCCTAACCTTAACCCTAAAACCTACCCTTAATTTAACCCTAAACCCAACCCTAACCCTTACCCTTACCCTAACCCTAACCTGAACCCTAAACCTTACACTTACACTAAACCTAACCCTAACCCTTACGCTAACAATAACCCTTAAACTAACCCTAACCTTTACCCTTACCTTAACCCTAACCCTAACACTAACCCTAACCCTTAACCTTACCCTAATCCTAACCCTAAACCTAACCTTAACCCTAAAACTAACCCTACACCTTACCCTTACCCTAAACCTAACCCTAACTCTAACCCTAAGCCTAACCCTAAACCTAACCCTTACCCTAACCCTAAACCTAACCCTAACCCTAAAGTTAACCCTAACCCTAACCCTAACCTTAACCCTTAACCTTACTGTAACCTAATCCTAAACCAAACCCTAACCCTAACCCTAACCTTAACCCTAACCCTAACCTATCCCTAACCCTTACCCTTACCCTAATCCTAACCCTAAATCTAACACTAACCCTAACCCTAAACCTAACCCTTACCCTTACCCTAACCCTAACCCTAAACCTAACTCTAACCCTAACCCTAACCCCGAATCCTAACCCTAACCCTAACCCTTACCCTTATCCTAACACTACCCCTAAACCTAACCCTAACCCTAACACTTACTCTTACCCTAACCCCTACACTAAGCCTAACCCTAACCCTTCCCCAACCCTAACCCTAACTCTAACCCTTACCCTTACCCTAAACCTAAACCTAACCCTAAACCTAACCCTAAACATTTCCCTTACCCTAAACCTAAACCTAACCCTAACCCGAACCTTAACCCTAAATTTACCCTTACCCAAAACCTAACCCTAACCCTTGTCCTAAACTTAACCCTAACCCTAACCCTTACCCTTATCCTAACCCTAACTCTAACCCTAACCCTAACACTTACCCTTACCCAAACCCTAATCCTAACCATAACCCTAACCTTAACCCTAACCCTATTACCCTTACCCTAAACCTAAACCTAAACCTACCCCTAACCCTAACCGTAACCCTAACCATATCCCTAACCCTTACCCTTACCCTAACCCTAACCCTAAACCTAACACTAACCCTAAACCTAAACTAACCCCGAACCCTAACCCTAAGCCTTACCCTAACCCTAACCCTTACCCTTATCCTAACACTAACCCTAAACCTAACCCTAACACTGACACTTACCCTTACCCTATCCCTAAACCTAACCCTAACCTTAACCCTTACCCTAACCATAACCCTAACCCTAAACCTAACCATTACCCTTACCCTAATCCTAAACCTAACCCTATCCCTAACCCTAACCTTAACCCTAACCCTTATCCTTACCCTAACCCCAACCATAACCCTAACCCTAAACCTAACCCCAACCCTAAACCTAACCCTTACCCTAACCCTAATCCTAAACCTAAACCTAACCGTAACCCTTACCCTGACCCTATCCCTAACCATAATCCTAACTCTAACCCTAACCTTAACGCTAACCCTTACCCTTACACTAACCCTAAACCTAACCCTAACCCTAATCCTAAACCTAATCCTAACTCTAAACCTAACCCTTACCCTAACAATACCCCTGGCCCTAACCCTAATCCTAACCCTTACTCTTTCCCTAACCATAACCACAAACTTACCCCTAACCCTAACAATAACGCTTACCCAAACACAAACTCTAACCCAAACTCTTACCCTTACCTAAACCTAACCTTAACCCTAACACTAACACTAACCCTAACCCTTACCGTTACCCTAACCCTAACCCTAACCCTAACCCTAACCCTAACCCTAACCCCTACCCTAACCCTAACCCTAACCCTAACACTTACCCTACCCCTAACCCTAACCTTAACCTTTACCCTTACCCTAAACCTAAACCTAACCCTACCCCTAACCCTAACCCTAACTCTAAGACTTACCCAAACCCTAACCCCAACCCTAACCCTAAACCTAACCCTAACCCTAACCCTAACCTTAACTCCAACGCTAAACCTAACCCTAACCCTTACCCTAACCATAACCCTAACCCTAACCCTAACCCTAAAACTTACCCTTACCCTAACTCTAACCCTAACACTAAAACTAACCCTAACCCTTATCCTAATCCTAATCCTAACCCTATCCCTAACCCTTAACCTAACCCTAACACTAACACTAACCCCTAACCCTAGCCCTTACCCTAACGATAACACTAACCGTAACCCCTGACTCTAACCATAAACCTAACGCTAACCCCTAACCCTAACCCTAACCCTAACCCTTAGCCTTATCCAAACCTCAACCTAATCCTAATACTTACCCTAACACCTACCCTAACCCTAAAGCTAACCCTTACCCTTACCCTAACCCTAATCCTAACCCTAACCCTAACAATTACATTTACCCTAACCCTAAACCTAAACCTAAACCTAATCCTAACCCTAACCCTAACCCTTACTCTTACCCTAACCCTAACCGTAAACCTAACCCTAACCCTAAACCTTACCCTTACCCTTACCCTAACCCTAACCCTAACCCTTACCCTAAATCTAACCTTAACCCTAACCCTAACTTTTACTCTTACCTTAACCCTAACCCTAACCCTAACACTTACCCTTACCCTAACGCGAACCCTAACCATAACCCTGAACCTAAACCTTACCCTTACCATAACCATATTCCTAACCTTAAACCCAAACCTAAACCTAACCCTAACCCGTAACCCTAGCCCTAACCCTATCCCTAACCCTTACCCTTACTCTGACCCTAACCCTAAAAATAACACTCACCATAACCCTAACCCTAACCATTACCTTTACCCTAACCCTAAACCTAACCCTAACCCTAACCCTAACCCTAACCCTAACTCGTAACCCTAAACCTAACGGTAACTCTAACCCTAACCCTTACCCTTATCCTAACCCTAACACTAACCCTAACCCTAACTCTACCCCTAACCCTAACCCTTATGCTTACCCTAATCCTAAACATAACCCTAAACCTAACCCTAACCCTTACCCTTACCCTAACCCTAACCCGAACCCTAAACCTTACACTTACACTAACCCTAACCCTAACCCTTACCCGAACAATAACCCTAAAACTAACCCTAACCCTTACCCTTCCCTTAACCCTAACCCTAACGCTTACCCTTACCCTAACCCTAACCCTAACCTTAACCCTAACACTAACCCTACACCTTACCCTTACCCTAAACCTAACCCTAACTCTAACCCTAAGTCTAACCCTGACCCAAACCCTTACCCTAACCCTAAAACTAACCCTTAAACTAACCCTAACCCTAAAGTTAACCCTAACCCTAACCCTAATCTTAACCCTTAACCTTACCCTAATCCTAATCCTAAACCAAACCCTAACCCTAACCCTAACCCTAACCTTAACCCTAACCCTAACCCTATCTCTAACACTTACCCTTACCCTAATCCTAACCCTAAATCTAACAGTAACCCTAACCCTAAACTTAACCCTTACCCTAAACCTAACTCTAACCCTAACCCTAACCCCAAATCCTAACCCTAACCCTAACCCTTACCCTTATCCTAACACTACCCCTAAACCTAACCCTAACCCTAACACTTACCCTTCCCTAACCATAAACCTAAACATAAACCTTACCATTATCCTAATCCCAAACCTAAAACTAACCCTAAACTTAACACTAAACCTTACCCTTACCCTAACCCTAAACCTAAACATAACCCTAACCCAAACCCTAAACCTTACTTTTACCCTAACCCTAACCCTAAACCTTACCCTAACCATAACCCTAACCCTAACACTAATACTTACCATTATCTTAACCCTAACCCTAAACCTAACCCTTACCCTTACCCTTACCCTAACGCTAACCCAAACCCTAACCCTAACCTTAACCCTAACCCTAACCCTAACACATACACTTAACCCAACCCTAACCCTAACCAACCATAACCCTAAACATAACCCTAACGCTAACCCTAACCCTAACCTTACCCTAATTCTAACCCTAACCCGTACAGTTACCCTAAGCCTATCCCTAACCCTAACCCTAACACTAAACCTAACTTAACCCTAACCCTTAAACTTACCCTTACCCTAACCCTAAACCTAAACCTAACCCTAACCCTTACCCTTACCCTAACACTAACCATAACCTTAACCCTAACCCAAACCCTAACCCTAACCTTAACCCTAACCCTTATCCTTACCCTAACCCTAACCATAACCCTAACCCTAACCCTAACCTCAACCCTAAACCTAACCCTTACCCTAACCCTAACCCTAAACCTAAACTTAACCCTAACACTTACCCTTTCCCTAAACCTAACCCTAACCCTAACCCTAACCCTAAACCTTACCCTTAACCTAACCTTAACCCTGACCCTAAACCTAACCCTCACCCCAACCCTAAACCTAACACTAACCCTAAACATAACCCTAACCCTTACCCTTATGTAACCCTAACCACAAACCTTACCCTAACCCTAACCCTAACACCTAACCTTAACCCTAAACCTAACCCTTACACTTATCCTAACCCTAACCCTAACCCTAACACTTACCCTTACCCTAACCCCTACCCTAACCCTAACCCTAACCCTTTCCCTAACCCTAACCCTAACCCTAACCCTTACCCTTACCCTAAACATAAACCTAACCCTAACCCTAATCATTACCCTTTCCCTTACCCTAAACCTAACCCTAACCGTAACCCTAACCCTAAAACTTGCCCTTACCCTAAACCTAAACCTAACACTTACCCTAAACCTAAACCTAACCCTAACCCTAAACCTTACCCTTATCCTAACCATAACATTAACCCTAACCCTAACCCTAACACTTACCCTTACCCTAAACCTAACCCTAATCATAACCCTAACCCTTACCCTAACGCTAACTCTAACACTAACCCTTACCCTAATTCTAAACGTAACAGTAACCCTATCCCTAAACCTTACCCTTACCCTAACCCTAACCCTAACCCTAACCTCAATCCTAACCCTAAACCTTTCCCTTACACTAAACCTAACACTAACCCTAAACATAACCATAACCATAACACTAACCTTAACCCTTACCCTTACCCTAACGCTAACCCTAACCCTAACCTTAACCCTAACTCTAACCCTTACCCTTACCCTAAACCTAACCCTAACCCTAACCCTAACTCTAACCCTAACCCTTACCCTTATCCTAACACTAACCCTAACCCTAATCCTAACCCTGACTCTTACCCTTACCCTAATCTTAAACCTAACCCTAACCCTAACCCTTACCCTTACCTTAGCCCTAACCCTAACGCTTACCCTTACCCTAACGCTAACTCTAACCCTAACCTTAACCCTAACACTAACCCTACACCTTACCCTTACCCTAAACCTAACCCTAACTCTAACCCTAAGCCTAACCCTGACCCAAACCCTTACCCTAACCCTAAAACTAACCCTTAAACTAACCCTAACCCTAAAGTTAACCCTAACCCTAACCCTAACCTTAACCCTTAACCTTACCCTAACCCTAATCCTAAACCAAACCCAAACCCTAACCCTAACCCTAACCCTAACCTTAACCCTAACCCTAACCCTATCTCTAACCCTTACCCTTACCCTAA
>JANJXV010000343.1:520000-527500 GCA_024803745.1 Megascapheus bottae
ACCTAACCCTTACCCTTACCCTAACCCTAACCCTAAACCTAACTCTAACCCTTACCCTAAACCTAACCCTAACCCTAACCCTTACCCTTACCCTAAAACTAAACCTAACCCTAACCCTAATCCTAACACTTTCCCTTACCCTAAACCTAACCCTAACCCTAACCCTAACCCTAACCTTAACCCTAACCCTAACCCTATCCCTAACCCTTACTCTTACCCTAATCCTAACCCTAAATCTAACACTAACCCTAACCCTAAACCTAACCCTTACCCTTACCCTAACCCTAACCCTAAACCTAACTCTAACCCTTACCCTAACCCTAACCCTAACCCTAACCCTTACCCTTACCTTAAAACTAAACCTAACCCTAACCCTAACTCTAACCCTTACCCTTACCCTAAACCTAACCCTAACCCTAACCCTAACCCTAAACCTTACCCTTACCCTAAACCTAACTCTAAACCTTACCCTAAACATAACCCTAACCCTAACCCTAACCCTAACCCTTACCCTTATTTTAACCCTAAACCTAACCCTATCCCTTACCCTTACCCTAACCCTAACCCGAACCCTAAACCTTACACTTACACTATATCTAACCCTAACCCTTACCCTAACAATAACCCTAAAACTAACCCTAACCCTTACCCTTACCTTAACCCTAACCCTAACGCTTACCCTTACCCTAACGCTAACCCTAACCCTAACCTTAACCCTAACACTAACCCTACACCTTACCCTTACCCTAAACCTAACCCTAACTCTAACCCTAAGCCTAACCCTAATCCTAACCCTTAACCTAACCCTAAACCTAACCCTTAAACTAACCCTAACCCTAAAGTTAACCCTAACCCTAACCCTAACCTTAACCCTTAAATTTACCCTAACCCTAATCCTAAACCAAACCCTAACCCTAACCCTAACCCTAACCCTACCCTTAACCCTAACCCTAACCCATCCCTAACCCTTACCCTTACCCTAATCCTAACCCTAAATCTAACACTAACCCTAACCCTAAACCTAACCCTTACCCTTACCCTAACCCTAACCCTAAACCTAACTCTAACCCTAACCCTAACCCCGAATCCTAACCCTAACCCTAACCCTTACCCTTATCCTAACCCTACCCCTAAACCTAACCCTAACCCTAACACTTACCCTACCCTAACCATAAACCTAAACATAACCCTTACCATTACCCTAATCCCAAACCTAACCCTAACCCTAAACTTAACACTAAACCTTACACTTACCCTAACCCTAAACCTAACCATAAAGCTAACCCAAACCCTAAACCTTACTCTTACGCTAACCCTAACCCTAAACCTTAACCTAACCATAACCCTAACCCTAACACTAACACTTACCATTATCTTAACCCTAACCCTTAACCTAACCCTTACCCTTACCCTTACCCTAACGCTAACCCTAACCCTAACCCTAACCTTAACCCTAACCCTAACCCAAACACATACACTTAACCCAACCCTAACACTAACCAACCATAACCCTAAACATAACCCTAACCCTAACCCTAACCCTAACCGTTACCCTAATTCTAACCCTAACCCTTACACTTACCCTAAGCCTATCCCTAACCCTAACCCTAACACTAAACCTAACCTTAACCCTAACCCTTAACCTTACCCTTACCCTAACCCTAACCCTAAACCTAACCCTAAACCTTACCCTTACCCTAACACTAACCCTAACCTTAACCCTAACCCTAATCCTAACCTTAACCCTAAACCTTATCCTTACCCTAACCCTAACCCTAACCCTAACCCTAAACATAACCTCAAACCTAAACCTAACCCTTACCCTTACCCTAACCCTAAACCTAAACCTAACCCTAACCCTTACCCTGACCCTATCCCTAACCATAATCCTAACGCTAATTCTAACCTTAACGCTAACCATTACCCTTACCCCAACCCTAACCCTTACCCTTACCCTAACCCTAACCCTAACCCTAACCCTAAATCTTACCCTTAACCTAACCTTAACCCTAACCCCAAACCTAACCCTAAACCTAACCCTAACCCTAACCCCTAACCTTAACCCTAACCCTAACCCTTACACTTATCCTAACCCTAACCCTAACCCTAACACTTACCCTTACCCTAACCCCTACCCTAACACTAACCCTAACCATAACCGTTACCCTAACCCCTACCCTAACCCTAACCCTAACCCTAACCGTTACCCTAACCCTAACCCTAACCCTTACCCTTACCCTAAACATAAACCTAACCCTAACCCTAATCCTAACCTTTTCCCCTACCCTAAACCTAACCCTAACCGTAACCCTAACCCTAAAACTTGCCGTTACCCTAAACCTAAACCTAACACTTACCCTAAACCTAAACATAAACATAACCCTAAACCTTACCCTTATACTAACCATAACATTAATCCTAACCCTGACCCTAACACTTAACCTTACCCTAAACCTAACCCTAATCATAACCCTAACCCTTACACTAACCCTAATTCTAACACTAACCCTTACCCTAATACTAAATGTAACAGTAACCCTAACCCTAAACCTTACCCTTACCCTAACCCTAACCCTAACCCTAACCCCAATCCTAACCCTAAACATTTCCCTTACACTAAACCTAACCCTAGCCCTAAACATAACCATAACCATAACACTAACCCTAACCCTTACCCTTACCCTAACACTAACCCTAACCCTAACCTTAACCCTAACTCTAACCCTTACCCTAACCCTAAACGTAACCCTAACCCTAACCCTAACCCTAACTCTAACCCTAACCCTTACCCTTATCCTAACACTAGCCCTAACCCTAATCCTAACCCTAACTCTTACCCTTACCCTAACCCTAACCCTTATCCTAAACCTAACCCTAACCCTAACCCTAACCCTTACCCTTACCCTAATCCTAAACCTAACCCTAACCCTAACACTAACCCTAACCCTTAACCTTACCCTAATCCTAACCCTAACCCTAACCCTAAACCTTACCCTTACCCTAAACCTAACTCTAAACCTTACCCTAAACATAACCCTAACCCTAACCCTAACCCTTTCCCTTATTTTAACTCTAACCCTAACCCTAACCCTTACCCTTACCCTCACGCTATCCCTAACCCTAACCCTAACCCTAAACCTAACCCTTACCCTAAACCTCACCCTTACCCCTACCCAAATCTAACACAAAACCTGAACCTTACCCTAACCATGACCCTAACCCTAACCCTAAACCTTACCCTTACCCTTACCCTAACCCTAACTCTTACCCTAACCCTAAACCTAAATCTTACCCTAACCCTTACCCTTACCCCTACCCAAATCTAACCCAAAACCTAACCCTTACCCTAACCCTGAAACTAACGCTAACCCTAACCCTAACCCTGAACCTTACCCTTAACCTAACCCTAACCCTAACCCTAAACCTAACCCTAACCACAACCCTAAACCTAACACTAACCCTAAACCTAACCCTAACCCTTACCCTTATGTTACCCTAACCCCAAACCTAACCTTAACCCTAACCCTAACCCTAACCCCTAACCTTAACCCTAACCCTAACCCTTACACTTATCCTAACCCAAACCCTAACCCTAACACTTACCCTTACCCTAACCCCTACCCTAAGCCTAACCATAACCCTAACCCTAACCCTAACCCTAACCTTTACCCTTACCCTAAAACTAAACCTAACCCTAACCCTAATCCTAACCCTTTCCCTTACCCTAAACCTAACCCTAACCCTAACCCTAACCCTAAAACTTACCCTTACCCTAAACCTAAACCTAACACTTGCCCTAATCCTAAACCTAACCCTAACCCTAAACCTTACCCTTATCCTAACCATAACATTAACCCTAACCCTAACCCTAACACTTACCCTAACCCTAAACCTCACCCTAATCATAACCCTAACCCTTACCCTAACCCTAACTCTAACCCTAACCCTTACCCTAATACTAAACGTAACAGTAACCCTAACCCTAAACCTTACCCTTACCCTAACCCTAACCCTAACCCCAATCCTAACCCTAAATTTTTCCCTTACACTAAACCTAACCCTAGCCCTAAACATAACCATAACCCTAACCCTAACCCTAACCCTAACCCTAACCCTAACCCTAATCCTACCCTAACCCTAATCCTAACCCTAACCCTTACCCTAACCCTAACCCTAACCCTAAACCTTAAGCTTACCCTAACACTAACCCTAACCCAAACCCTAAACCTAAACCTTACCCTTACCCTAAACCTAACTCTAAACCTTACCCTAAACATAACCCTAAGCCTAACCCTAACCCTAACCCTTACCCTTATTTTAACCCTAAACCTAACCCTAACCCTTACCCTTACCCTAACCCTAACCCGAACCCTAAACCTTACACTTACACTATACCTAACCCTAACCCTTACCATAACAATAACCCTAAAACTAACCCTAACCCTTACCCTTACCTTAACCCTAACCCTAACGCTTACCCTTACCCTAACGCTAACCCTAACCCTAACCTTAACCCTAACACTAACCCTACACCTTACCCCTACCCTAAACCTAACCCTAATTCTAACCCTAAGCCTAACCTTAACCCTAACCCTTACCGTAACCCTAAACCTAACCCTTAAACTAATCCTAACCCTAAAGTTAACCCTAACCCTAACCCTGACCTTAACCCTTAAACTTACCCTAACCCTAATCCTAAACCAAACCCTAACCCTAACCCTAACCCTAACCCTAACCTTAACCCTAACCCTAACCCTATCCCTAACCCTTACCCTTACCCTAATCCTAACCCTAAATCTAACACTAACCCTAACCCTAAACCTAACCCTTACCCTTACCCTAACCCTAACCCTTACCCTTACCCTAACACTAACCCTAACCTTAACCCTAACCCTAACCCTAACCCTAACCTTAACCCTAACCCTTATCCTTACCCTAACCCTAACCATAACCCTAACCCTAAACCTAACCTCAACCTAAACCTAACCCTTACCCTTACCCTAACCCTAAACCTAAACCTAAACCTAACCCTTACCCTGACCCTATCCCTAAGCATAATCCTAACTCTAACTCTAACCTTAACGCTAACCCTTACCCTTACCCTAAACCTAACCCTAACCCTAACACTTACCCTTACCCTAACCCTAACCCTAACCCTAACCCTAAACCTTACCCTTAACCTAACCTTAACCCTGACCCTAAACCTAACCTTCACCCCAACCCTAAACCTAACATTAACCCTAAACCTAACCCTAACCCTTACCCTTATGTAACCCTAAGCCCAAACCTAACCCTAACCCTAACCCTAACCCCTAACCTTAACCCTAACCCTAACCCTTACACTTATCCTAACCCTAACCCTAACCCTAACACTTACCCTTAACCTAACCCCTACCCTAACCCTAACCCTAACCCTAACCCTTTCCCTAACCCTAACCCTAACCCTAACCCTTACCCTAACCCTAACCCTTACCCTAACCCTAACCCTTACCCTAAACATAAACCTAACCCTAACCCTAATTCTAACCCTTTCCCTTACCCTAAACCTAACCCTAACCGTAACCCTAACCACAAAACTTGCCCTTACCCTAAACCTAAACCTAACACTTACCCTAAACCTAAACCTAACCCTAACCCTAAACCTTACCCTTATCCTAACCATAACATTAACCCTAACACTAACCCTAACACTTACCCTTACCCTAAACCTAACCCTGATCATAACCCTAACCCTTACCCTAACCGTAACTGTAACACTAACCCTTACCCTAACACTAAACGTAACAGTAACCCTAAACCTAAACCTTACCCTTACCCTAACCGTAACCCTAACCCTAACCCCAATCCTAACCCTAAAGCTTTCCCTTACACTAAACCTAACCCTAGCCCTAAACATAACCATAACCATAACACTAACCTTAACCCTTACCCTTACCCTAACGCTAACCCTAACCCTAACCTTAACCCTAACTCTAACCCTTACCCTTACCCTAAACCTAACCCTACCCCTAACCCTAACCCTAACTCTAACCCTAACCCTTACCCTTATCCTAACACTAACCCTAACCCTAATCCTAACCCTAACTCTTACCCTTACCCTAACCCTAAACCTAACCCTAACCCTAACCCTTATACTAACCCTAACCCTAACCCTAACCCTAAACCTTACCCTTACCCTAATCCTAAATCTAACCCTAACCCTAACACTAACCCTAACCCTTAACCTTACCCTAATCCTAACCCTAACCCTAACCCTAACCCTAAACCTTACCCTTACCCTAAACCTAACTCTAAACCTTACCCTAAACATAACCCTAACCCTAACCCTAACCCTTACCCTTATTTTAACCCTAACCCTAACCCTAACCCTTACCCTTACCGTAACGCTAACGCTAACCCTAACCTTAACCCTAACCCTAACCCTAACACATACCCTTACCCTAACCCAAACCCTAACCCTAACCGTAACCCTAAACTTAACCCAAACCCTAACCCTAACCCTAACCCTAACCTTACCCTAATCCTTACCCTTACCCCTATCCAAATCTAACCCAAAACCTAAACCTTACCCTAACCCTGACCCTAACCCTAACCCTAAACCTTACCCTTACCCTTACCCTAACCCTAACCCTAACCCTAACCCTAAACCGAAACCTTACCCTAACCCTTACCCTTACAACTACCCAAATCTAACCCAAAACCTAACCCTTACACTAACCCTGACCCTAACCCTAACCCTAACCCTAACTCTAAACCTTACCCTTAACCTAACCCTAACCCTAACCCTAAACCTAACCCTAACCACAACCCTAAACCTAACACTAACCCTAAACCTAACCCTAACCCTTACCCTTATGTAACCCTAACCCCAAACCTAACCTTAACCCTAACCATAACCCTAACCACTAACCTTAACCCTAACCCTAACCCTTACACTTATCCTAACCCTAACCCTAACCCTAACACTTACCCTTACCCTAACCCCTACCCTAACCCTAACCCTAACCCTAACCTTTACCCTAAACATAACCCTAACCCTAACTCTTCCCCTTACCCTAACCCTAAACCTAACCCTAACCCTAACCCTAACCCTAACCCTTACCCTTATCCTTACCCTTACCCTAACCCTAACCTTAAATCTAACCCTAACCCTAACCTTAACCATTACCCTTTACCTAACCCTAACTCAAACAGTAACCCTAACCCTTACTCTAAACCTAACCCGAAACCTAACCCTTAACCTTATTCTATCCCTAACCCTAACCCTAACACTTACCCTTACCCTAACTCCTACCATAACCCTAACCCTAACCCTAACCCTTACCCTAGCCCTAACCCCAAACCTTACCCTAACCCTAACCCTAACCCTACCCTAACCTTAACCCTAACCCTAACCCTACCCCTAACCCTTGCCTTTACCCTAACCTTAACCGTAACCCTAACCCTAACCTTAACTCTTACCCTTACCCTAAACCTAAATCTAAACCTAAGCCTAACCCT
>JANJXV010000343.1:530000-542500 GCA_024803745.1 Megascapheus bottae
ACCCAAACCCTAAACCTTACCCTAACACTTACGCTAACCCTAACCCTAACCCTAAATCTAACACTTACCCTTACCCTAACCCTAACCCCAACCATAATCCTTAACCTAACCCTAACCCTAACCCTAACCCTAACACTTACCCTAACCCTAACGCTAACCCTAACCCTTACCCTAACCCTGAAATTAAACCTAACCCTTTTCCTTACCCTACCACTAAACGTAACTCTAACCCTAACCCTAAACCTAACCCTAAACCTAACCCTTACCCTAACCCTAACCCTAACTCTAACCCTTAACCTAACCTTTACCCTAACCCTAACCTTAACCCTAACCCTTACCCTTACTTACCGTAACCCTAACCCTAAACCTAATCCTAACCCTAAACTTAACCCTAACTGTAACCCTAACCCTTGCCCTTACCCTAACCCTCACCTTCAACCTAACACTAACCCGAACCCTAACCATTACCTTACCCTAACCTTAACCCTAAACCGAACCCTAACCCTAACCCTAACCGTAAGCCCTAAGCCCTAACCCAAACCCTAACCCTAACCGTAACCCTAACCCTTATCCTAACCCTAACCCTAACCCTAACCCTAAACCTTACCCTAAACCTAACCCTTACACTTACCCTAACCCTAAAACTAACACTAACCCTAACCCTTACACTTTCCCTGTCCCTAAACCTTACACTTACGCTAACCCTAACCCTAACACTTACCCTAACCCTAACCCTAACCCTTACCCTTACCGTAACGCTAAACGTAACCTTAACCCCAACCCTAAAACAAACCCTAATCTTAAACTTAACCCTAAGCCTAATCGTTACGCTAACCCTTACCCTAACCCTAACCGTAACAGTAACCCTAACCCTTACCCTAAACCTAACCCTCACCCTCACCCTAACCCTAACCCTTATTCTAACCCTAACCCTAACCCTTCCCGTAACCCTAGCACATACCCTTACCCTAACCCTAAACCTAACCCTAACCCTAAACCTAACCTTAATCCTAACCCTAAATCTAATCCTTGACCTTACCCTAACCCTAACCCTAAACCTAAACCTAATCTGAACCCTAACCCATACCCTTACACTAACCCTAAACCTAACCCTAACCCTAAATCTAACCCTAACCCTATCCCTTAACCTAACTCTAATCCTACCCCTAACCCTTCCCCTAACCCTAACCCTAACCCTAACCCTTACACTAACCCTAACCCTAACACTAACCCTAACCTTTACCCTGACCATAATCCTAACCCTAACCCTTACCATAACCCTAACCCTAACACTAACCTCTACCATTACACTAACCCTAACCCTAACTCTAACCCTAACAATAACCCTAAAACTAACCCTTATCGTAACCCTAACCCTAACCCTAACCCTTACCCTAACCCTAACCCTAACCCTAAACCTAACCCTTTCCCTTACCCTTTCCCTAACCCTAAACCTAACCCTAACCGTAATCCTAACCCTTACCCTAACGCTAACCAAAATTTTAACCCTAACACTTACCCTTACCCTAACCCTAACCCTAACCCTAAACCTAACCCCCAACCCTAACCCCAAACCTAACCCTAACCCTAACACTAACCCTGACCATTACCCTAACCCTAAACCTAACTCTAACCCTAAACCTAACCCTAACCCTAACCATAAACCTTACCCTAAACCTAACCCTAACCCTTACCCTAACCTTAAACCTAACCCTAACCCTAACCCTAAACCTTACCCTTACCCTAACCCCAACTCTAAACCTAACCCTAAACCTAACCCTAACCCTTGCCTTTTCCCTAACCATAACCCTAAACCTAACCCTACGCCTTAACCTAACTCTAACCCTACACCTAACCCTTACCCTAACACTAACCCTAACCCTAACCCTTAACCTAACCCTAAGCCTAACCCTAACCCTAACCCTAATCCCTGTCCTTACACTAACCCTAACCCATATCTAACCCTAACCCTAACCCTAAAACTAACCCTTACACTTACCCTAACCCTAACGCTAAACCTTACCATAACAATAACCCTAACCCTAACCATAAGCCTAACCCTAACCCTAACCCTTACCCTTACCCTAACCCTAACCCTAACCCTAAACCTAACCCTTACCTTTACCCTCACCTTAACCCTAAACCTAACCCTAACCCTAAATCTAACCCTTACCCTAACCCAAACCCTAATTTTAACCATAACACTTATCCTTACCCTAACCCTAACCCTAACCCTAAACCTAACCCCAACACTAACATTAACACTAACCCTTACCCTTACCCTAAACCTAACCCTAAACCTAACCCTAACACTAATCCAAACACCTATCCCTAACCCTTACCCAAACCCTAACTCTTACCATTACTCTAACCCTAACCCTAACCCTAACCCTTACCCTAACCCTAACCCTAAACCTATCCCTAACCCTAAACCTAAACCTAACCCTAACCCTAAAACTAACCCTAACCCTAACATAAGCCTTACCCTAACCCTAACCCTAACCCTAACCTGAACCCTTACTCTTTACCTAACCCTAACTCAAAAACTAACCCTAAGCCTTACTCTAAACCTAACCCAAACCCTAACCCTTACCCTTATAATATCCCTACCCCTAACCCTAACACTTACCCTTACCCTAACTCCTACCATAACCCTAACCCTAACCCTAACCCTTACCCTAGCCCTAACCCTAAACCTTACCCTAACCCTAACCCTAACCATACACTAACCTTAACCCTAACCCTAACCCTAACCCTACCCCTAACCCTCGCCCTTACCCTAACACTAAACCTAACACTAACCCTAACCCTAACCCTAAACTTAACCCTTACCCTTACCCTAAACCTAAATCTAAACCTAAGCCTAACCCTAACCCTAAAACTAACCCCTAACCCTAACCCTAACCCTAAGTCTTACCCTTATACTACCCTAACCCTAACCCTAACTCTTACCCTTACCCTAACCCCTACCCTAACCCTAACCCTAACCTTTACCCTAAACATAACCCTAACCCTAACAATTACCCTTACCTTAACCCTGAACCAAACACTAACCCTAACCCTATCCCTAACCCTTACCTTATCCTTACCCTTACCCTAATCCTAACCTTAAATCTAACCCTAACCCTAACCTTAACCCTTACCCTTTTCCTAACCCTAACTCAAACACTAACCCTAACCCTTACTCTAAACCTAACCCGAACCCTAACCCTTACCCTTATTCTATCCCTACCCCTAATCCTAACACTTACCCTTACCCTAACTCCTACCATAACCCTAACCCTAACCCTAACCCTTACCCTAGCCCTAACCCTAAACTGTAACCTAACCATAACCGTAACCCTACCCTAACCTTAACCCTAACCCTAACCCTACCCCTAACCATTGCCCTTACCCTAACACTAAACCTAACACTAACCCTAACCATAAACTTAACTCTTACCCTTACCTAAACCTAAATTTAAACCTAAGCCTAACCCTAACCCTAAACCTAACCCCTAACCCTAACCCTAACCCTAAGTCTTACCCTTATCCTACTCTAACCATAACCCTAAAACTTACCCTTACCCTAACCCCTAACCTAACCCTAACCCTAACCCTAACCTTTACCCTAAACATAACCCTAAACCTAACCCTAACCCTAACACTTACCCTTACCCTAACCCTAACCCTAAACCTATCCCTAACCTTAACACTAACCCTTACCCTTACCCTAACCCTAACCCTAAACCTAACCCTAACACTAACCCTAACACCTTACCCTAACCCTTACCCTAACCCTAACCCTAACCATAACCCTAACACTAACCCTAACCCCTAAACCTAACCCTAACCCTAACCCCTAATCC
Organism: Megascapheus bottae; assembly: GCA_024803745.1. Taxonomy (NCBI): domain Eukaryota; kingdom Metazoa; phylum Chordata; class Mammalia; order Rodentia; family Geomyidae; genus Megascapheus; species Megascapheus bottae. The sequence continues at coordinate 533,849 of JANJXV010000343.1, forward strand.
TAACCCTAACCCTAAACCTAACCCTAACCCTAACCCTTACCCTTACCCTAACCCTAACCCTAAACCTAACCCTTATCCTTATCCTTTCCCTTTCAATAACCCTTACCCTAACCCGAACCCTAACCCTAATCCTAACCCTTACCCTAACACTAAACCTAACTTTAACCCTAACACTTACCCTAAACCTAACACCTAACCCTAACCCTTAACCTAACCCTAATCCTAACCCTAACCCTAACCCTAACCCTAAACCTAACCCTAACAATAACCCTAACACCTTACCCTAAACCTTACCCTAACATTAACCCTAATTTTAACCCTAACACTTACCCTTACCCTAACCCTAACCCGATCCCAAACCTACCCCTAACCTTAACACTAACCCTAACCCTTATCCTAACCCTAACCCTAACCATAACCCTAACACTAACCCTAACCCCTAAATCTAACCCTAACCCTAACCCCTAATCCTAACCCTAACCCTAACCCTTACCCTTACCCTAACCCTAAACCTGACCCTAACCCTAACTCTAACCCTTACACTTATCCTTAACCTTTCAATAACCCTAACCCTAAACCTAACCCTACCCTAATCCTAACCTTACCCTAACACTAAACCTAATTTTAACCCTAACACTTACCTTTACCCTAACCCTAATCATAACCCTTACCCTTACCCGAACCCTAAACCTAAACCTAACCCTAACCCTAACCCTAACCCTAAATCTAACCCCTACCCTAAACCTAACCTTAGCCCTAACCCTAACCCTTAACTTTACCCTAACCCTAACGCTAAACCTCACCCTAACAATAACCCTAACCCTAACACCTAACCCTAACCCTAACACTACACCTTACCCTTACTCTAACCCGAATCATAACACTAACCCTAACCCTTACCCTAACCATAAACCGAACACCTAACCCTAACCCTTACCCTACCTCTAACCCTAACCCTAACCCCTACCCTTACACTTACTCTAACCCTAACCCTAACCCTTATCCTAACCCTAAACCTAAACCTAACCCTTACCCTAACACTAACCCTAACCCTAACCCTTACCCTAACCCTAAAGCTAACACTAACCCTAACCCTTACCCTAACCATAAGCCTAACCCTAAACCTAACCCTTACCCTAACCCTAACACTACCACTAACCCTAACCTCTACCCTTACACTATCCCTAACCCTAACACTAACCCTAACCCTAACCCTAACCCTGACCGTCTCCTTAACCCTTACCCTAACACTAACCCTAATTTTAACCCTAACACTTACCCTTACCCTAACGCTAACCTGAACCGTAACCCTAACAGTAACACTAACCCTTACCTTTACCCTAAACGTAACCCTAAACCTAACCCTAACACTAACCCTAACACTAACCCTAAACCTAAACCTAACTCTGACCCTAACCCTAACCCTAACCCTAACCCTAATCCTTACCCTAACCCTAACCTTAACCCTTACCCTTTACCTAACTCTAACCCAAACCCTAACGCTAACCCTTACCCTAACCCTAACGCTAACCCCAACCCTTACCCTTATCCTTTCCCTAACCCTAAACCTAACACTTCCCTTGCCCTAACCCCTACCCTAACCTTAACCTTAATCCTAACCCTAAACCTTACTCTTACCCTAACCCTAACCCTTACCCTAACCCTAACCGTAACCCTGACCGTATCCTTAACCATAACCCTAACGCTAACCCTTACCCCTACCCTAACCCTAACCCTAACCCTAACCCTAACACTAAACTTAACCCAAACCCTTACCCTAACCCTAACCCTAACACTAAACCTAGAACTAACCCTAACCCTAACCCTAACCCTAACACTAAACTTAACCCAAACCCTTACCCTAACCCTAACCCTAACACTAAACCTAGAACTAACCCTAACCCTAACCCTAACCCTAATCCTTACCCTAACCCTAACCCTAACCCTAACCTTAACCCTTACCCTTTACCTAACTCTAACCCAAACCCTAACGCTAACCCTTACCCTAACCCTAACGCTAACCCCAACCCTTACCCTTATCCTTTCCCTAACCCTAAACCTAACACTTCCCTTGCCCTAACCCCTACCCTAACCTTAACCTTAATCCTAACCCTAAACCTTACTCTTACCCTAACCCTAACCCTTACCCTAACCCTAACCGTAACCCTGACCGTATCCTTAACCATAACCCTAACGCTAACCCTTACCCCTACCCTAACCCTAACCCTAACCCTAACCCTAACACTAAACTTAACCCAAACCCTTACCCTAACCCTAACCCTAACACTAAACCTAGAACTAACCCTAACCCTAACCCTAGCCCTAACACTAAACTTAACCCAAACCCTTACCCTAACCCTAACCCTAACACTAAACCTAGAACTAACCCTAACCCTAACCCTAACCCTAACCCTAACCCTAACCCTAAATCTAACCTTAACCCTTACCCTTACCCTAAACCTAACCCTAAACCTAACCCTAACACTAAACCTAAACCTAACCCCTAACCCTAACCCTAACACTAACTCTTACCCTTATCCTATCCCTAACCCTAATCCTAACACTTACCCTTACACCAACCCCTACCCTAACCCTAACCCTAACCCTTACCCTAAACCTAATCATAACCTAACACTTACCCTTACCCTAACCCTAAACCTAACCCGAACCCTAACCCTTACCCTAAACCTTAACCTTACCCTAACCCTAACCCTAAACCTTAACCTTACTCTAACCCTAACCTTAACCCCAACACTAAACCTAACCCTAAACCTAACCCTAACCCTTACCTTTACGCTAACCCTAACCCTAAACCAAACCATAACCCTAACCCTAACCCTTACCCTTACCCTAACCCTAACCCTAAACCTAACCTTAAAACTAACCCTTACCCTAACCCTAACCCAAAACCTAACCCTTACCCTAACCCTAAATCTAACCCTAAACCTAACCCCTAACCCTAACCCTTAACCTAAACCTAACCCTAATCCTAACCCGAACCCTTACCCTTACCCAAACACTAAGCCTAAATCTAATCCTAACCCTAACCCTAACCCTAAACCTTAACCCTAACCCTAACCCTAACCCTAACCCTAACATTACCCTTACCCATACCATAACCCTAAACCTAACCCTAACCCTAACCCTAATCCTAACCCTAACCCGTACCGTTACCCTAACCCTAAACCTAACCCTAACCCTAACCATAACCCTTAACCTAACTCTAACCCTACCCTTAACCCTTACCCTAAACCTAACCCTAACCCTTACCATAACCCTAACCCAAACAGAACCCCTAATCCTTCCCCTAAACCTAACCCTAACCCTAACCCTTACACTTATCCTATCCCTAACCCTAACCCTAACACTTAGCCTTTCCCTAACCCCTACCCTAACCTTAACCCTAATCCTAACACTAAACCTTACCCTAACACTAACCCTTACCCTAACCCTAACAGTAACCCTGACCGTATCCTTAATCATAACCCTAACGCTAACCCTTACTCCTACCCTAACCCTAACCCTAAACCTAACCCTAACCCTAACCTTAACCCTAATCCTAACCCTAACCCTTGCCCTTACCCTAACCCTAACACTAAACCTAAAACTAACCCTAACCCTAACCCTAACCTAAACCCTTACCCTTACCCTAAACCTAACCCTAAACCTAACCCTAACCCTAACCCTAAATCTAACCCCTAACCCTAAACCTAACCCTAACTCTTACGCTTATCCTATCCCTAAACCTAAACCTAACACTTACCCTTACCCTAACCCCTACCCTAACCCTAACCCTAACCCTTACCCTAAACCTAATACTACCCTAAAACTTACCCTTACCCTAACCCTAAACCTAACCCTAACCCTAACCCTAACCCTAACCCTAAACCTTACCCTTACCCTAACCCTAACCCTAAACCTTAACCTTACACTAACCCTAACCTTACCCCAACACTAAACCTAACCCTAAACCTAACCCTAACCCTTACCCTTATGCTAACCCTAACCCTAAACAAAACCATAACCCTAACCCTAACCCTTACCCTAACCCTAACCCTAAAACTAACCCTTACACTAACCCTGACCCTAACCCTTACCCTAACCCTAAATCTAACCCTAAACCAAACCCCTAACCCTACCCTTAACGTAACCCTAACCCTAACCCTAAACCTAACCCTTACCCTTTCCCAAACCCTAAACCTAAATCTAACCCTAACCCTAACCCTAACCCTAATCCTAAACCTAACCCTACACCTAACACTATCCCTAAACTTAACCTTAACCCTAACCCTAACCCTAACCCTAACCCTAATATTACCCTTACCCATACCATAACCCTAAACCTAACCCTAACCCTAATCCAAACCATAACCCGTACACTTACATTATCCCTAAACCTAACCCGAAACCTAACCCTAACCCTAACCCTTAACCTAACTCTAACCCTACCTCTAACCCTTACCTAACCCTAACCCTAACCCTTACCCTAACCCTAACCCTAACAGTACCCCTAACCCTTACCCTAACCCTAACGCTAACCCTAACACTAACCTCTACCATTACACTAACCCTAACTCTAACTGTAATCCCAACCCTAACCCTAAAACTAACCCTTAACGTAACCCTAACCCTAACCCTAACCCTTACCCTTACGCTAAACCTAACCCTAACCCTAAACTTAAACCTTACCCTTACCCTAACCCTAACCCTAAACCTAACCCTAACCCTAATCCTAACCCTTACCCTAACGCTAAGCCTAATTTCAACCCTAACACTTACCCTTACCCTAACCCTAACCCTAACCTTAACACTAACCCTTACCGTTACCCTAACCCTAACCCTAAACTTAACCCTAACACTAACCCTAACACCTAACCCTAACCCTTACCCTAATCCTAACCCTTACCCTTACTCTAACCCTCACTCTAACCCTAACCCTAATTCTAACCCTTACCCTAACACTAACCCTAACCCTTACCCTAACCATAACGCTAACCCCTAAACCTAAGCCTCAACCTAACCCTAACCCTAACCCTAACCCTAACCCCTACCCTTACACTAACCTTAACCCTAACTCTAACCCTAACCCTAACCCTAAAACTAACCCTTACCCTAACCCTAACCCTAAACCGAACCCTTACCATAACCCTAAATCTAACCCTAAACCGAACCCTTACACTTATCCTAACACTAACCCTAAACCGAACCCTAACCCTAACCCTAACCCCAACCCTAACCCTAACCCCTACCCTTACACTAACCTTAACCCTAACTCTAAAACTAACCCTACCCTAACCTTAACACTAAACCTTACCTTACCCTAATCCTAATCCTAACCTTAACCGTAAACCTAACCCTAAACCTAACCTTAACCCTAACCCTTATCCTTTCACTAACCTTAACCCTAACCCTAACCCTAAACCTAATCCTAACCCTAAACCTAACTCTTACCCTTACCCTAACCCTAACCCTAAACCTAAACTTAACATTTACCCTTACCCGAAACCTAACCCTAACCCTAACCCTAACCTTAACCCTAAACCTTAATCTTACCCTAACCCTAACACTAACCCTAACCCTAAACCTAACGCTAACCCTAACCCTAACCCTTACCCTAACCCTAACCCTAACCTACCCTTCCCCTTACCATAACCCTAACCCTAACCTTAATGCTAAACGTAACCCTAATCCTAACCCTTACCCTAAAACTAACCCTAATCCTAATCCTTACCCTATCCCTTACCCTAACCCTAACCTTAACCCTTACCCTTTCCCTAAACCTAACCCTAACCCTAACCCTTACCCTAACCCTAACCCTAACCCTAACTCTAACCCTAACCATAAGCTTAACCCTAACCCTAACCCTAACCCTTAACCTAAACCTAACCCTAACTCTAAACCTAACCATTACCCTTACCATAACCCTACACCTAACCCTAACCCTAAATCTTACCCTTACCCTAAACCTAACCCTAACCCTAACCCTAACCCTAACCCTTACCCTTGCCTTAACCCTAACCATAACCCTAACCCTAACCCTTACCCTTACTCTAATGCTAACCCTAACCATAACCATAACCCTAACCCTAACCCTAAACCTAAACCTAACCCTTACCCTATCCCTAACCCTAACCCTAAACCCTAACCCCTAACCCTAACCCTTACCCTAACCATAACCCTAAATCAAACCCTTACCATTATCCTATCCTTAACCCTAAGCCGAACACTTACCCTTACCCTAACCCCTACCCTAACCCTAAACCTAAACCTAACCCATACCCTAACCATAATCCTAACCCTAACCCTTACCCTTATCCTATCCCTAACCCTAACACTTACCCTCACCCTAACCCCTACCTTAACCCTAACCCTAACCCTAACCCTTACCCTAACCCTAACCCTATACCTAAACTTACTCTAACCCTAAACCTAACCCTAACCCTAATCCTAACCTTAACCCTAACCCTAACCCTAACCCTTACCCCTACCCTAACCTTAACCCTAACCCTAACCCTAACCTAATCCTAAACCTAAACCTAACCCTAACCTTAACCCTAACCCTAACCCTAACCATTGCCCTTACCCTAACCCTAACACTAAACCTAACACTGACCCTAACCCAAACCCTAACCTTAAGCCTTACCCTTACGCTAAGCCTAACCCTAAACCTAACCCTAAAACTAACCCTAAAACTATCCCCTAACCCTAAACATAACCGTAACTCTTATCCAGATCCTAACCCTAACTCTAACCCTAACACTTACACTTACCCTAACACCTACCCTAAACCTAACCCTAATCCTAACCCTAACACTAAACTTAACCCTAACCCTAACCTAACCCTTGCCCTTACCTTAACCCTAATACTAAACCTAAAACTAACCCTAACCCTAACTTTAACCCTTACCCTAAACCTAACCCTAAACCTAACCCTAACCCTAACCCTAACCCTAATCCCTTACCCTAAACCTAACACTAACTCTTAACCTTATCCTATCCCTAACCCTAAACCTAACACTTACCCTTACCCTAACCTCTACCCTAACCCTAACTATAACCCTAACCCTTACCCTAAACCTAATCCTAATCCTAACACTTACCCTTACCCTAACCCTAAACCTAACCCTAACTCTAACCCTAACCCTAACCCTTACCCTTACCCTAACCCTAACCCTAAACCTTAACCTTACCCTAACCCCAACCTTAACCCCAACACTAAACCTAACCCTAAACCTAACCCTAACTCTTACCCTTACCCTAACCCTAACCGTAAACCAAACCATAACCCTAACCCTAACCCTTACCCTACCCCAAACCCTAATCCTAACCCTAACTCTTACCCTTACCTAACCCTAACCCTAAAACCTAAAACTAACCCTTACCCTAAACCTAACCCTAACCCTAACCCTTACCCTAACCCTAAACCTAACCCTATACCTAACCCCTAACCCTAACCCTTAACCTAATCCTAACCCTAACCCTAACCCTTACCCTTACCCTAACCCTAAACCTAACTCTACCCCTAACCCTAACCCTAACCCTAACCCTAAACCTTACCTTAACCCTAAACCTAACCCCAACCCTAACCCTTACCCTTACCCTTACCCTAAGCCTAAACCTAACCCTAACCCTAACCCTAACCTTAATCCTAACCCTAAATCTAACACTTGCCCTTACCCTAACCCTAACCCTAAACCTAACCCTAACCCTAACCCTAACCCTATCCTTTAACCTAACTCTAACCCTAACCCTAAACCTTCCCCTAACCCTAACCCTAACCCTAACCCTTACACTAACCCTAACCCTAACACTAACCCTAACCCTTACCCTAACCATAACCCTAACCCTAACCATTACCCAACCCTAACACTAACCCTAACACTAACCTCTACCATCACACTAACCCTAACGCTAACTCTAACCCTAACAGTAACCCTAAAACTACCCCTTGCCGTAACCCTAACCCTAACCCTAACCCTTACCCTTACCCTAATCCTAACCCTAACCCTAAATCTAACCCTTACCCTTACACTATCCCTAACCCCAATCCTAACCATTAACCTAACCCTAACCCTAACCCTGACCCTTACCCTCACCCTAAACCTAACTCTAACCCTAACCCTACCCCTAACCCTAACCCTAATCCTTACCCTAAACCTAATCCTAACCCTAACCCTAACCTTAACCCTGACCCTAAACCTAACACTAACCCTAAACATTACCCTAACCATAACCCTAAACCTAACCATAACCCTAACCCTAACCCTTGCCTTTTCCCTAACCACAACCCTAAAACTAACCCTACCCTTTAACCTAAATCTAACCCTACCCCTAATCCTTACCCTAACACTAACCCTAACCCTAACCCTTACCCTAACCCTAAACCTAACCCTAACCCTAACCCTTACCCTAACCATAAGCCTAACCCTAACCCTAACCCTTACCCTAACCCTAACCCTAACCCCTACCCTTATACTAACCCTAACCTATATCTAACCCTAACCCTAACCCTAAAACTAAACCTTACCCTTACCCTAACCCTAACGCTAAACCTTACCCTAACAATAACCCTAACCCTAACCATAAGCCTAACGCTAACCCTATTCCTTACCCTTACCCTAACCCTAACCCTAACCCTAAACCTAACCCTTA
>JANJXV010000343.1:547500-575000 GCA_024803745.1 Megascapheus bottae
ACACTAACCCTAACACTAACCCTAACACTAACCCTAACCCTAACCCTAACCTTAAACCTTACCCTTACCCTAAAGCTAACCCTAAACCTAACCGTAACCCTAACCCTGAACATAACCCCTAATCCTAACCCTAACCCTACCTCTTACCTTATCCTATCCCTAAACTTAACCCTAACACTTAACCTTACACTAACCCCTACCCTAACCCTAACCCTAACTCTAACCCTAAACCTTAACCTTTCCCTAACCCTAACCTTAACCCCAACACTAAACCTAACCCTAAACCTAACCCTAACCCTTACCCTTACCCTAACCCTAACCCTAAACCTAACCATAACCCTAACCCTAACCCTTACCCTAACCCTAAACCTAACTCTAACACTAACCCTAAAACTAACCCTTACCCTAACCCTAATGGTATACCTTACCCTAACCCTAACCCTAAACCTAACCCCTAACCCTAACCCTTAACCTGTTGGGGACTGACTGTGGGGTCAGTGACCGTGACTGTGGGGTCAGTGACCTTGGACCCGCACAATTGAGTACACAAGGAAGTAAGCTCTTATCATGATTTTGGGCTGTGTCAATAGCTTCTCATTTAACCTGTTTGGGACTTGATAGCTTCTCATTCAACCTATACTGTTTGTACGAATGGAGCCCCTGGCAGTTCCCTAGTTTAAAGATGTGTATTTAAGATTGAGAACGGGAAATAAACTGGGCTACGGGCTTGGGCGACAGGCTTCTTAAGCTGTGGCTCCTGATTTGGGCTGTAGCCCTCCTGAACCCCCCCCCAAAAAAAAAGCCTCTTCTAAAAGGAGGCCTGAAGGCAAAGGGCGTTCCCTGAGCCCAAGGAGACCTGGAGAAAAGGGAGTGCCTTGAGCCCTTAAAGGTTTTTCAAATGCAAATGAAGACTAAAATGTTAAGTGTTTAAGTTTAAAAAGTGTAAACGTTTTAAAGAACATTAGAATTGGGTTTCTGAATAATATTTGAAAGTGAAGTTGTCTTAAATGTTTTAAGAAAGAGAAAAAGGGAAAATCAGGACTACCAAAATAACTTCCAGCTAGCCCATGGAGAAGTACAGCAATCCTTATTCAGATGTAACTTTGGCTTTTACCAGGTTCTAGGTAAGCTCATGCTTAGAGACTATTTCTGTGTTGACCACCTTGTTGCTTTAATTGGAGTAACGTTGCCTTTTGTAGGACTCACTGATCTGAAAACTGCAGTTCTGAGCCAATCCCGGGCAAAGCAAAGTCCCTGTGAGACTGTGGTGTCTAATCTGGCAGCAGAGTGCTAACTGAGGCAGAGTTGCTTTGGAGCTCAAAGTGGCAGAGTGCTAGCCTTGAGCTGGAGAGCTGAGGGACAGTACCCAGACCCCGAGTTCAAGTCCAGCAACCAAGCAAGTGAAATGCCCATGGGATGTTTATCCCTGTGTGGAGAGACACTACTGGGACAACGAAGCATCCAGATGCAGAAAGCCTCTGCGTGGATGGCTGAGATGGTGTCAGATCCTAGAATCACTCGTGCTTGGCCATTCAATATTAATCAGAGCCGGGAGGTCATAGAATAGTTTGTAAGCATGCCTTACTAATGCCCGTGCCTTCCATAACTGGGCAGGAACTTGTCAATCATCTGTGATAGAGGTAGTTTAAAGTTCTGAGTAAAGTTTGATTTGACTCCAGCCACAAATTCAGGAAAGTTTGTGGATCTGACAACTAAAGCATTAAGGTTGCAGAAATTTAGTTCCCCAGACAATCAAGTAAAAGCCTTTGCAAATGGGTGCTATGTAAGCTACACTATTGTAGCCAAAGATGGTTTGTGCAGTTGTTAAATGTCAAATATGATCTCTAGTTTGGAGTAAATTATTGTTCCTAATATCTAATCCTTGCAACCCCTTGTTAAAACAGGCTAGGCTTCTTAAGGTCCCTCGTCAAGCACAGAGACAACACCCCTGAGTCAGCTTGAAGAAGTCACAGAAGTTGAATCTCCGCCCATCAATCCCCGTTAGACCAAGGGACCAAAGTCATTTTTGGAAGATGTGACAGGATAAATTAGGGGTATAGAAAAGAAAAAAAAATTGCACTTGTGTTTCTTTTAAAATAAAGACCGGGGAGATGTTGGGGACTGACTGTGGGGTCAGTGACCGTGACTGTGGGGTCAGTGACCTTGGACCCGCACAATTGAGTACACAAGGAAGTAAGCTCTTATCATGATTTTGGGCTGTGTCAATAGCTTCTCATTTAACCTGTTTGGGACTTGATAGCTTCTCATTCAACCTATTTCAGACTTGATACTGTTTGTACGAATGTAGCCCCTGGCAGTTCCCTAGTTTAAAGATGTGTATTTAAGATTGAGAACGGGAAATAAACTGGGCTACGGTCTTGGGCGACAGGCTTCTTAAGCTGTGGCTCCTGATTTGGGCTGTAGCTCTCCTGAACCCCATCTGTTTGTCTCTCTTCTAATTTTTCCTAGTCCTTGCCCCCTATTTCAGGAACCCCAATCTGCGAACACTGGTTTGCTGCCGGTTGGCCCCGGCATTAACCTAACCCTAAACCTAACACTAAACCTAATTCTTACCCTTACCCTAACCCTAAACCTAAGCCTAAACCTTACCCTAAACCTAACCCTAACCCTAAACCTAACCTTAACCCTAACCCTAACCCTAACCCTAACCCTTACACTTACCCTAACCCTAACCCTAACCCTAAACCTGACCCTAACCCTAACCCTAAACCTAACCCTAACCTTAACCCTAACCCTAACTCTAACCCTTGACCTTACCCTAACCCTAACCCTAACCCTTTAACTAACTCTAACCCTACCCCTAACCGTTTCCCTAAACCTAACCCTAACCCTAACCCTAACCCTAACCCTTTAACTAACTCTAACCCTTCCCCTATCCCTTACCCTAAATCTAACCCTAACACTAACCCTAACCCTTACCCTAACCCTAACCCTAACTCTAACAATAACCCTTACCCTAACCATAACCATAACCCTAACCCTAACCCTTACCCTAAACCTAACCCTAACCCTAACACTAACCTCTACCATTACACTAACCCTAAACCTAACTGTAACCCTAACCCTAACCCTAAAACTAACCCTTCCCCTAACAGTAAGCCTAACCCTAACCCTTACCCTTACCCTAACCCTAACCCTAACCCTAAACTTAACCTTAACCATAACCCTTACCCTAAACCTAACCCTAACCCTAACTCTAACCCTACCCCAAACCTTAACCTAACTCTAACCCTAACCCTAACCCTTAAGCTAACCCTAACACTAACCCTAACACCTAAACCTAACCCTTACCCTAACCCTAACCCTAACCCTAACCCTAACCCTAACCCCTAACCCTAACCCTATTCCCTAACCCTAACACTAACCCTAACCCTAACACTTACCCTTATCCTAACCCTAACCCTAACCCTAACACTTACCCTTACCCTAACAACTACCCTAACCCTAACCCTAAATCTAACCCTCACCCTAACCCTAACCCTAATCCTTAACCTAAACCTAACCCTAACCCTAACCCTAACCCTAACCCTTTACCTAACCCTAAACCAAACCCGAACCCTAACCCTTGCCCTAACCCTAACCCTAACCCTAACCCTTACTCTTATCCTATCCCTAATCCTAACCCTAACACTTACCCTTACCATAACCCCTACCCTAACCCTAACCTTAAACCTAAACCTTACCTAACCCTAACCATAACCCCTACCCTAAACCTAACACTAACCCTAACCTTAACCCTAACCCTAACCCTAACTCGTACCCTTACCCTAACCCTAACCCTATCCCTAAACCTTGCCCTTACCCTAACCCTAACACTAAACCTAACACTAACCCTAACCCTAACCCTAACTCTAACCTTAACCCTAACCCTTAACCTTACCCTAACCCTAAACCTAACCCTAACCCTAACCGTAACACTAATCCTTACCCTAACCCTAACCCTAAACCTAACCCTTAACCTAACCCTAACCCTAAAACTAACCCCTAACCCTAACCCTAACCTTAACCCTTACCCTTACCCTAAAGCTAACCCTAAACCTAACCCTAACCTAACACTAAACATAACCTCTAACTCTAACCATAACCCTAACTCTTACCTTATCCTATCCTTAACCTTAACCCTAACACTTACCCTTACCCTAACCCCTACCCTAACCCTAACCCTAACCCTAACCCTAAACCTTAACCTTACCCTAACCCTAACCTTAACCCCAACACTAAACCTAAGCCTAAACCTAACCCTAACACTTACCCTTACCCTAACCATAACCATAACCATAAACCTAACCCTAACCCTAACCCTAACCCTTACCCTAACCCTAACCCTAATCCTAACCCTAAACCTTACCCTTACCCTAACCCTAACCCTAACCCTAAACCTAACCCCTAACCCTAACCCTTAACCTAACCCTAAACCTAACCCTAACCCTAACCCGTACCCTTACCCTAACCCCAAACCTAACTCTAACACTAACCCTAACCCTAAGCCTAAAACTTACTCTAAAACTAACCATAAACCTAAACCTAACCTTAATCCTAACCTTAACCCTAACCCTAACCCTTACCCTTACCCTAACCCTAACTCTAAACCTAAACCTAACCCTAAACCTAACCCTAACCTTAACCCCAACCCTAACACTAACCCTTGACCTTACCCTAACCCTAACCCTAAACCTAAAACTAATCCTAACCCGAACCCGTACCCTTACCCTAACCCTAAACCTAACCCTCACCCTAACCCCTAACCCTTACCCTAACCCTAACCCTAACCCTAACCCTAACCCTAACACTAAACCTAACACTAACCCTAACCCTAACCCTAACCTTAAACCTTACCCTTACCCTAAAGCTAACCCTAAACCTAACCGTAACCCTAACCCTAAACATAACCCCTAATCCTAACCCTAACCCTACCTCTTACCTTATCCTATCCCTAAACTTAACCCTAACACTTAACCTTACACTAACCCCTACCCTAAACCTAACCCTAACCCTAAACCTAAACCTTAACCTTACCCTAACCCTAACCTTAACCCCAACACTAAACCTAATCCTAAACCTAACCCTAACCCTTACCCTTATCCTAACCCTAACCCTAAACCTAAACATAAGCCTAACCCTAACCCTTACCCTAACCCTAAACCTAACTCTAACACTAATCCTAAAACTAACCCTTACCCTAACCCTAACGCTATACCTTACCCTAACCCTAACCCCAAACCTAAACCCTAAACCTAACCCTAACCTTAACCATAACCCTAACCCAAACCCTTGCCCTTCCCCTAACCCTAACCCTAAACCTAACCCTAACCCTAAACTTAACCCTAACCCTAACCCTTGCCCTTATTCTAACCCTAACACTAAACCTAACACTAATCCTAACCCTAACCCTAACCTTAACCCTTACCCTTACCCTAAAGCTAACCCTAAACCTAACCCTAACCTAACACTAAACATAACCTCTAACTCTAACCATAACCCTAACTCTTACCTTATCCTATCCCTAACCTTAACCCTAACACTTACCCATACCCTAACCCCTACCCTAACCCTAACCCTAACCCTAACCCTAAACATTAACCTTACCCTAACCCTAACCTTAACCCCAACACTAAACCTAAGCCTAAACCTAACCCTAACACTTACCCTTACCCTAACCATAACCATAACCATAAACCTAACCCTAACCCTAACCCTAACCCTTACCCTAACCCTAACCCTAATCCTAACCCTAAACCTTACCCTTACCCTAACCCTAACCCTAACCCTAAACCTAACCCCTAACCCTAACCCTTAACCTAACCCTAAACCTAACCCTAACCCTAACCCTTACCCTTACCCTAACCCTAACCCTAAACCTAACTCTAACACTAACCCTAACCCTAAGCCTAAAACTTACTCTAAACCTAACCATAAACCTAAACCTAACCTTAACCCTAAACCTAACCTTAACCCTAACCCTAACCCTTACCCTTACCCTAAACCTAACCCTAACTCTAAACCTAAACCTAACCCTAAACCTAACCCTAACCTTAACCCCAACCCTAACACTAACCCTTGCCCTTACCCTAACCCTAACCCTAAACCTAAACCTAATCCTAACCCGAACCCGTACCCTTACCCTAACCCTAAACCTAACCCTCACCCTAACCCCTAACACTTACCCTAAACCTAACCCTAACCCTAACCCTTACCCTAACCCTAACTCTAACAATAACCCTTACCCTAACTATAACCATAACCCTAACCCTAACCCTTACCCTAAACCTAAACCTAAACCTAACCCTAACCCTAATACTAACATCTACCATTACACTAACCCTAACCCTACCTCTAACCCTAACCCCAACCCTAAAACAAACCCTTACCCTAACCCTAACCCTAACCCTAACCCTTACCCTTACCCTAACCCTAACCATAAACCTAAACCTAACACTTACCCTTACCCTAACCTAAACCTAAACCTAACCCTAACCCTAATCCTAACCCTTACCCTAACCCTAAACCTAAACCTAACCCTAACCCTATCCCTAACCCTAACCCTAACCTAACCCTTACCCTAACCCTTATCCTAACCTTAACCTTAACCCTTACCCTTTCCCAAACCCTAACCCTAAACCTAACACTAACCCTTACCCTAGCCCTAACCCTAATCCTTACCCTAACCCTTACCCTAACCCTAACCTTAACCCTTACTCTTTCCCTAACCCTAAACCTAATCCTAACCCTAAACCTTACCCTAACCCTAACCCTAACCCTAACCCTAACTCTAACCCCAACCCTAACCTTATACCTAACCCTAACCCTAACCCTAACCCTAACACTAAACCTAACACTAACCCGAACCCTAACCCTAACCTTAACCCTTACCCTTACCCTAAAGCTAACCCTAAACCTAACCGTAACCCTAACCCTAAACATAACCCCTAATCCTAACCCTAACCCTACCTCTTACCTTATCCTATCCCTAAACTTAACCCTAACACTTAACCTTACACTAACCCCTACCCTAACCCTAACCCTAACCCTAACCCTAACCCTAAACCTTAACCTTACCCTAACCCTAACCTTAACCCCAACACTAAACCTAACCCTAAAGCTAACCCTAACCCTTACCCTTATCCTAACCCTAACCCTAAACCTAACCATAACCCTAACCCTAACCCTTACCCTAACCCTAAACCTAACTCTAACAATAACCCTAAAACTAACCCTTACCCTAACCCTAACGCTATACCTTACCCTAACCCTAACCCTAAACCTAACCCCTAACCCTAACCCTTAACCTAACCCTAAACCTAACCCTAAACCTAACTCTTACCCTTACCCTAACCCTAAACCTAACTCTAACACTAACCCTAACCCTAAAACTAAGCCTAAACCTTACCCTAAACCTAACCCTAACCCTAAACCTAACCTTAACCCTAACCCTAACCCTAACCCTAACCCTTACACTTACCCTAACCCTAACCCTAACCCTAAACCTAACCCTAACCCTAACCCTAAACCTAACCCTAACCTTAAACCTAACCCTAACTCTTACCCTTGACCTTACCCTAACCCTAACCCTAACCCTAACCCTTTAACTAACTCTAACCCTACCCCTAACCCTTACCCTAAACCTAACCCTAACCCTAACCCTATCCCTTTAACTAACTCTAACCCTACCCCTAACCCTTACCCTAAACCTAACCCTAACCCTAACCCTTACCCTAACCCTAACCCTAACCCTAACTCTAACAATAACCCTTACCCTAACCATAACCATAACCCTAACCCTAACCCTTACCCTAAACCTAACCCTAACCCTAACCCTAACCTCTACCATTACAATAACCCTAAACCTAACTGTAACCCTAACCCTAACCCTAAAACTAACCCTTACCCTAACACAAAGCCTAACCCTAACCCTTACCCTTACCCTAACCCTAACCCTAACCCTAAACTTAACCTTAACCATAACCCTTACCCTAAACCTAACCCTAACCCTAACTCTAACCCTAACCCAAACCTTAACCTAACTCTAACCCTAACCCTTAAGCTAACCCTAACCCTAATCCTAACCCTAAACCTTACCCTTACCCTTACCCTTACCCTAACCCTAACCCTAAACCTAACCCCTAACCCTAACCCTTAACCTAACCCTAAACCTATCCCTAACCCTAAACCTTACCCTTAACCTAACCCTAAACCTAACCCTAACCCTAACACTAACCCTTACCCTAACCCTAACCCTAACCCTAACGCTTACCCTTACCCTAACCCTAAACCTAACCCTAATCCTAACCCTAACCCTATTACCCTAACCCTAAACCTAACCATAATTCTAACCCTAACCCTAACCCTTACCCTTACCCTAACCCTAACCCTAACCCTAAACCTTACCCTTACCCTACCCTAACACTTACTCTAAACCTAATCTTAACTCTAACCCTAACTCTTACTCTTACTTTAACCCTAACCCTAACCCTAACCTGAACACCCTTAGCCTAACGCTAACCCTAACCCTAACCCTTACCCTTACCCTAACCGTAACTATAACCTTAATGGGAACCCTAAACATAACCCTAACCCTAACACTAATATTTACCCTTACACTAATCCTAACCCTAACCCCAAAGCTAACCCTAACCCCTAACCCCAACCCCTAACCCTAAACCTTAACCTAACCCTAACCCTAACCTTAACCATTAGCCTTACCCTAACCCTAACCCTAAATCTAACCCTAAACCTAACCCTAACCTTAACACTACACCTAACCCTAATAATTGGCCTTAACCTAACAGTAAACCTAACACTAACCCTAACCCTAACCCTAACCCTAACCCTAACCCTAACCCTAACCCTAAACCTAACCCTAACCCTAAACCTAACACTAACCCTAACACTAACCCTAACCCTAAACCTTACCCTTACCCTAACGCTCACCCTAACCCTAACCCTAACACTAACCCTAACACATACCCTTAACCTAACCCTAAACCTAACCGTAATCATAACCCTAAACCTAACCATTACCCTATCCCTAAACCTAACCCTAACCCTTACCCTAAACCTAACCCTAACCCTTACCCTTAACCTCACCCTAACCATAACCCTAACCTTAACCCCAACCATAAAACTAACACTAACCGTAACCCTTACCCTTACCCTAACCCTTACCCTGAACTTAACCCTAACCCTTACCATTACCCTAATCCTAAACATAACCCTAACCCTAACCCTAACCCTTACCCTTACCCTCACCCTAACCATAACCCTAACCTTAACCCCAACCCTAAACCTAACCCTAACCCTAACCCTAACCCTTACCCCAAACCTAATCTTAACTCTAACCTTAACCCTTACTCTTACTTTAACCATAACCCTAACCCTAACACTTACCCTTAGCCTAACGCTAACCCTAACCCTAACCCTAACCCTAACACTTACCCTTACCCTAACCATAACTATAACCTTAATCCGAACCCTAAACCTAACCCTAACACTAACACTAACCTTTACGCTTACCCTAACCCTAACCCTAACCCTAAAGCTAACCACAACCCCTAACCCTAACTCCTAACCCTAACCCTTAACCTAACCCTAACCCTAACCTTAACCATTAGCCTTACCCTAACCCTAACCCTAAATCTAACCCTAACCCTAACCCTAGCCCTAACCTTAACCCTAAACCTAACCTTAACCCTAGCCCTAACCCTAACCCTTACTCTTACCTTAACAATAACCCTAACCCTAACACTTACCCTTAGCCTAACGCTAACCCTAACCCTAACCCTAACCCTTACCCTTACCCTTAACGTAACCCTAACCTTAATCTGAACACTAAACCTAAACCTAACCCTAACACTAAACTTTACCCTTACCCTTACCCTAATCCTAACCCTAACCCTAACGCTAAATCTAACCCGAACACTTACCCTTAGTCTATCCCTAACCATTACCCTAACCCTAACCCTAAACCTAACCCCTAACCCTAATCCTTCACCTAAAACTAACCCTAACCCTAACCCTAACCCTTACCCTTACCATAACCTAACTCGAAATCTAACCAGAACCCTACCCCTAACCCTTACCATTACCCTAAACATAACCCTAAACCTAACCCTAACCCTAACCCTAACACGCACCTTAACCCTAACCCTAACCATATCCCTAACCCTTACCCTTACCCTAGCCCTAACCCTAACCCTAACTCTAAACCTAACCGTAACCCTAACCCTAGCCCTGAACCATAACCCTAACTCAAACTCAACCCTTACCCTTATCCTAACCCTAACCCTAACCCTAACCCTAACCCTAACACTTGCCCTTACCCTAACCCTAACCCTAATCCTAACCCTAACCCTAACCCTTACCCTTACCCTAACCCTAACCCTAACCCTAAACCTTACCCTTACCTAACCCTAACCCTAACCCTTACCCTAAAACTAACTTTAACCCTAACCGTAACCCTAACCCTAACCCTTACCCTTATCATAATCCTAACCATAACCTTAACCGCAACGCTAAACCTAACCCTAACCCTTGCCCTAAACCTAACCCTAAACCTAACCTTAACCCTAACCGTTACCCTTACCCTAACCCAAACCCTAAACCTAACTCTAACTCTAACACTAACCCTAACACCTAACCCTAACCCTAACCCTAACCCTTACCCTTACCATAACCTAACTCGAAATCTAACCAGAACCCTACCCCTAACCCTTACCCTTACCCTAAACATAACCCTAAACCTAACCCTAACCCTAACCCTAACCCTCACCTTAAACCTAACCCTAACCATATCCCTAACCCTTACCCTTACCCTAGCCCTAACCCTAACCCTAACTCTAAACCTAACCATAACCCTAACCCTAACCCTAACACTTACCCAAACTGTAACCCTTACCCTAACCATAACCCTAACCTTAACTCCAACGCTAAACCTAACCCTAACCCTAACACTAAACCTAACCCTAAAACTTACCCTTACCCTAACTCTAAACCTAACCGTAACGCTTGTCCTAACAGTAACCCTAACCCTAACCCTTAACCTAACCCTAACACTAACCCTAACCCCTAACCCTAACCCTTACCCTCACCCTAACACTAACCCTAACGCCTAACCCTAACCCTAACCCTAATCCTAGCCCTAACCCCTAACCCTAACCCTAACCCTTACCCTAAACCTAATCTTAACCCTAACCCTAACCCTTACACTTCCCTTAATCCTAACACTAACCCTAACCCTACCCCTTACCCTTACCCTAACCCTAACCCTAACCCTAACCTTAACACTTACCCAAACCCTAACCCTAACCCTAAACCTTACCCTTCCCCTAACCCTAAACCTAACCTTAACTCCAACGCTAGCCCTAACCCTAACTCTAACCCTAACACTAACCCTAACCCTAAAACTTACCCTTACCCTAACTCTAACCCTAACCCTAACCCTAACGCTTATCCTAACAGTAACCCTAACCCTAACCCTTAACCTAACCCTAAAACTAACCCTAACCCCTAACCCTAATCCTTACCCTCACCGTAACACTAACCCTAACACCTAACCCTAAAACTAACCCTAACCCTAGCACTAACCCCTAAACCTAACCCTAACCCTAAGCCTTACCCTTATCCTAACCCTAACCGTAACCCTAACACTTACCCTAACCCCTACCCTAACCCTAACTCTAACCCTAACCCTTACCCTAATCCTAACCCTAACCCTAACGCTTACCCTTACCCTTACCCTAACACGAAACCTAACCCTAAACCTAACCCATAACCTTACCCTAACCCTAAACCTAACCGTAATGCTAACCCTAACCCTAACCCTTACCCTTACCCTAACCCTAACCCTAAACCTAAACCTTACCCTTACCCTAACCCTAACGCTAACCCTTACCCTAAACCTAATCTTAACCCTAACCCTAACCCTTACACTTACCTTAACCCTAAACCTAACCCTAACACTTACCCTTAGCCTAACGCTAACCCTAACCCTAACCCTTACCCTTACCCTAACAGTAACCCTAACCATAATCCGAACCCTAAACCTAACCCTAACCCTAACACTAACCTTTACCCTTACGCTAACCCTATGCCTAACCCTAACGCTAACCCTAACCCTGACACTTACCCCTAGCTTAACCCTAACCATTACCCTAACCCTAACCCTAACCCTAACCACTAACCCAACCCTTAACCTAACCCTAACCCTAACCCTAACCCTAACCCTAACCCTAACACTAACACTAACCTTAACCCTACCCCTAACTCTAACAATTGGCCTTAACCTAACCCTAAACCTAACAGTAACCCTAACCCTAACCCTAAGCCTTACCCTAAACCTAACCCTAAACCTAACCCTAACCCTAAAC
Source organism: Megascapheus bottae (assembly GCA_024803745.1). Classification (NCBI taxonomy): domain Eukaryota; kingdom Metazoa; phylum Chordata; class Mammalia; order Rodentia; family Geomyidae; genus Megascapheus; species Megascapheus bottae. The sequence continues at coordinate 559,884 of JANJXV010000343.1, forward strand.
CTAACACTAACCCTAACCCTAACCCTAACCCTAACCCTTACGCTTACCTAACGCTAACCCTAACCCTAACCCTAACACTATCCCTAACACATACCCTTAACCTAACCCTAACCATAACCCTAACCGTAAACCTAAACGTAACCGTTACCCTAACCCTAACCCTAACCCTAACCCTTACCCCAACCCTAACCCTAACCCTAACCCTTACCCTTACCCTCACCCTAACCATAACCCTAACCTTAACCCCAACCCTAAACCTAAATCTAACCCTAACCCTTACCCTTATCCTCATCTTAAACATAACCCTAAACCTAACCCTAACCGTTACCCTTACCCTAACCCTAACCCTAACCCCAACCCTATCCCTAAACCTTACCCTTACACTAAACCTAACCCTAACACTTACCCTAACCATAACCCTAACATTAACCCTAACCCTTACCCTTTCCTTTACCCTAACCCTAACCCTTACCCTTACCCTAATGCTAACCCTAACCCTAACCCTTACCCTAACCCTCACCCTAACCCTGACTCTAACCCTTACCCTTACCCTAACCCTGACCCTAACCCTAACCTTAACCCTAACCCTAACCCTATACCTAACCCTAACAATAAACTTAACCCTAACCCTTACCCGTACCCTAACCCTAAACCTAACCGTAACCCTAACCCTAACCCTAAACCTATCTGTAATACTAACCCTAACGCTTACCCTAACAATAACCCTGACCCTAACACTAACCGTAACCCTTACCCTTGCCCTAATCCTAACCTTAACCTTACCCATAACCCTAACCCTAAACCTAACCCTAACCCTAACACTAAACCTTACACTTACCCTAACCCTAACCCTAAACCTAACCCTAACCCCAACACTAAAACTAACACTAACCCTAATCCTAACTGTAAACCTAATCCTTACCCTTAAGTAAACCTAACCCCAAAACTAACCCTAACGATAACGCTAATCCTAACCCCTAATCCTAACACTAACCTAACCCTTACACTTATCCTTACCCTAACCCTAAACCTAACAATTACCCTTACCCTAACACCTACCCTAACCCTAATTCTAAAGCTTCCCCTAATCCTAACCCTAAACCTTACCCTTACCCTAAACCTAAACCTAACCCTAAGCCTGACCCTAACCCTTTCATTTACCTTAAACCTAACCCTAACCCTAACCCTAAAACTTACCCTGACCCTAAACCTAACCCTAACCCTTACCTAACCCTAACCCTAACCTCAACCCCAACGCTAAACCTAACCTAAACCCTTACCCTAAACCTAACCCTAAACCTAACCCTAACCCTAACCTTTACCCTTACCCTAACCCAAACCCTAAACCTAACGCGAACCCTAACCCTAACCCTTACCCTTACCCTAACCCTTACCCTAAATCTAACCCTAAACCTAACCCTAACCCTAACCCTTACCCTTACCCTAACCCAAACCCTAAACCTAACGCGAACCCTAACCCTAACCCTAATCCTTACCCTTACCCTAACCCTAACCCTAAACCTAACCCTAACGCTAACACTAACCCTAACACCTAACACTTACCCTAACCCTAACCCTTATCCTTACCCTAACCCTAACCCTAACACTTACCCAAACCCTAACCCTAACTCTAACCCTTACCCTTAGCCTAATCCTAACCCTAACCTTAACTCCAACGCTAAACCTATCCCTAACGCTTACCCTAACCCTAACCATAACACTAACCCTAACCCTAAAACTTACTCTTACCCTAACTCTAACCTTAACCCTATCCCTAACGCTTATCCTAACAGTGACCCTAACCCTAACCCTTAACCTAACCCTAACAGTAACTCTAACCCCTAACCCTAAATCTTACCCTCGCCCTAAAACTAACCCTAACACCTAACCCTAACCCTAACCCTAACCCTAGCCCTAACCCCTAACCCTAACCCTAACCCTAACCCTTACCCTTATCCTAAGCCTAACCCTAACCCTAACACTTACCCTAACCCCTACCCTAACCCTAACCCTAACCCAACCCTTACCCTAACCCTAACCCTAACCCTAACGCTTACCCTTACACTAACCCTAAACCTAACCCTAATCCTAACCCTAACCCTAACCATTACCCTAACCCTAAACCTAACCATAATTCTAACCCTATCCCTAACCCTTACCCTTACCCTAACCCTAACCCTAACCCTAAACCTTACCCTTACCCTACCCTAACCCTTACTCTAAACCTAATCTTAACTCTAACCCTAACCCTTACTCTTACTTTAACCCTAACCCTAACGCTAACCCGAACACCCTTAGCCTAACGCTAACCCTAACCCTAACCCTTACCCTTACCCTAACCGTAACTAGAACCTTAATGCGAACCCTAAACATAACCCTAACCATAACACTAATATTTACCCTTACACTAACCCTAACCCTAACCACAAAGATAACCCTAACCCCTAACCCTAACCCCTAACCCTAACCCCTAACCCTAACCCTAACCCTAACCTTAACCATTAGCCTTACCCTAACCCTAACCCTAAATCTAACACTAACCCTAACCCTAAACTTAACACTACCCCTAACCCTAATAATTGGCCTTACCCTAACCCTAACCCTAACCCTAACCCTAACCCCTAACCCTAAATCTTACCCTAACCCTAAACCTAACAGTAACCCTAACCCTAACCCTAACCCTAACCCTTACCCTTACCCTAAGGCTAACCCTAACCCTAACCCTAACCCTAACCCTAACACTAACCCTAACACATACCCTTAACCTAACCCTAAACCTAACCGTAATCATAACCCTAAACCTAACCATTACCCTATCCCTAAACCTAACCCTAACCCTTACACTAAACCTAACCCTAACCCTTACCCTTAACCTCACCCTAACCATAACCCTAACCTTAACCCCAACCATAAACCTCACCCTAACCCTAACCCTTACCCTTACCCTAACGCTTACCCTAAACTTAACCCTAACCCTAACCCTTACCATTACCCTAATCCTAAACATAACCCTAACCCTAACCCTAACCCTTACCCTTACCCTCACCCTAACTATAACCCTAACCTTAACCCCAACCCTAAACCTAACCCTAACCCTAACCCTAACCCTTACCCCAAACCTAATCTTAACTCTAACCTTAACCCTTACTCTTACCTTAACCCTAACCCTAACCCTAACACTTACCCTTAGCCTAACGCTAACCCTAACCCTAACCCTAACCCTAACACTTACCCTTACCCTAACCGTAACTATAACCTTAATCTGAACCCTAAACCTAACCCTAACACTAACACTAACCTTTACCCTTACCCTAACCCTAACCCTAACCGTAAAGCTAACCACAACCCCTAACCCTAACCCCTAACCCTAACCCTTAACCTAACCCTAACCCTAACCTTAACCATTAGCCTTACCCTAACCCTAACCCTAAATCTAACCCTAACCCTAACCCTACCCCTAACCTTAACCCTACCCCTAACCCTAACAATTGGCCTTAACCTAACCCTAAACCTAACACTAAACCTAACCCTAACCCTAACCCTTACCCTTACCCTAACGCTAACCCTAACCCTAACCCTAACCCTTACCCGAAACCTAACCCTAACTCTAACCCTAAGCCTAACCGTAAACCTAACCCTAACCCTAACCCTTACCCTAAACCTAATCTTAACTCTAACCCTAACCCTTACTCTTACCTTAACCCTAACCCTAACCCTAACACTTACCCTTAGCCTAACGCTAACCCTAACCGTAACCCTAACCCTTACACTTACCCTAACCGTAACCATAACCTTAATCCGAACCCTAAACCTAACCCTAACGATAACACTAACCTTTACCCTTACCCTAACCCTAACACTAACCCTAAAGCTAACCCTAACCCCAAACCCTAACACCTAACCCTAACCCTTAACCTAACCCTAACCCTAACCTTAACCATTAGCCTTACACTAACGCTAACCCTAACACATATCCTTAACCTAACCCTCACCCTAACCCTAACCGTGACCCTAACTCTAACCCTTACCCTAACCCTAACCCTAACCCTAACCCCTAACACTAATCCTAACCCTAACCCTAACCCTTACCCTTACCCTAACGCTAACCCTAACACATATCCTTAACCTAACCCTAAACCTAACCCTAACCGTAACCCTAAACCTAAACGTTACCCCAACCCTAACCCTAACACTTACCCTAACCCTAACCTTAACCCAAACCCTGACCCTTACCCTTACCCTCACCCTAACGATAACCCTAACCTTAACCCCAAACCTAAACCTAACCCTAACCCTAACCCTTACCCTTACCCTAACCCTTACCCTAACCCTAACCCTCAACCTTACCCTAACCCTTACCCTAACCCTAACCCTAACCCTAACCCTAACCCTTACCCTAATCCTAATCCTAAGCCTAATCCTAACCCTAAACTTAACCCTAACCCTTACCCTTACCCTAACCCTTACCCTAACCCTAAACCTAACTCTATCACTAACCCTAACCCTTACTCTTAACCTAACCCTAACCCTCAACCTAACCCTAACCTTACCCTTACCCTCACCCTAACCTAATCTTAACCCTAACCCTAACGCAAACCCTGACCCTAACTTAACCATAACCCTTATCCTTACCCTAACCCTAACCCAAACGCTAACCCTAAACCTAACCCTAACACCCTAACCCTAACCCTCACCCTAACCCTAACCATTGCCCTTACCCTAACCCTAACCCTAACCTTAACCCTAACCCTCACCCTAACCCTAACCATTGCCCTTACCCTAACCCTAACCCTAACCTTAACCATAACCCTTTACCCTTACCCTAACGCTAACCCTAACCCTAACCCTAAACCTAAACGTAACCCTAACCCTAACCCTAACCCTTACCCTTACCCTAACCCTAACCCTAACTGTAACCGTAACCCTAAACATAACCCTGACCCTAACCGTAACCGTAACCCTTAACCTAATCCTAACCCCAACCCTTACCCTTACCCTAACCCTAACCCTAAACCTAACCCTAACCCTAATCCTAACCTTAACCCTAACCCTTACCCTTACCCTAACCCTAACCCTAACCCTAACCCTAATCCTAAACTTAACCCTTACCCTTACCCTTACCGTTACCCTAACCCTAACCCTAACCCTGACCCTAACCCTACCCCAACCCTAACCCTAAACCTAACCTAACACTAACCCTAACCCTTACCCTAACAATAACCCTGGCCCTAATCCTAACCCTAACCTTAGCCTTACCCTAACCCTAACCCTAACCTTACCCCTGACCCTAACCCTAACCCTTACCCTTACCCTAACCCTAACCCTAACCCTAACACTAAACTTTACGCTTACCCTAACCCTAACCCTAACCCTTACGCTAACCCTAACCCTAACACTTACACTTAACCTAACACTAACCATTACCCTAACCCTAAACCTAACCCTAAACCTAACCCTAACCCTAACCCTAACCCCTAACTCTAACCCTTAACCTAACCCTAACACTAACCCTAAACCTAACCCTTACCCTTACCCTAACCTAACTCTAAACCTAACCCGAAGCCTAACCCTAACCCTTACCCTAACCCTAACCTAACCCTTACCCTAACCCTAACCCTAACCCTAACTCTAACCCTAACCCTAACACTTACCTTTACCCTCACCCTAACCATAACCATAACCCTAACCCTTACCCTAACCCTAACTCTAAACCTAACCCTTACCCTTACCCTAATCCTAAACATAATCCTAACCCTAACCCTAACCCTTACCCTTACCCTATCCCTAACACTAACCCTAAACCCAACCCTAGCCCTAACCGTAACCCGTAACCCTAACCCTAACCCTAACCCTTACCCTTATCCTAACCCTAACCCTAACCTAACCCCTAAACCTAACCCTTAATCTAACCCTAACCCTAACCCTAACCCTAACCCTAACCCTTACCTTAACCTAACTGTAAACCTAACCCGAAACCTAAACCTTAACCTTACCCTAACCCTAAACCTAACCCTAATCCTAACCCTAACCCTAACCCTAAACCTTACCCATACCCTAAACCTAACCCTAACCCTTACCCTAAACCTAACCTTAACCCTAATCCTAACCCTAACACTTACCTTTAGCATAACGCTAAACCTAACAATAAACCTAACTCTAACCCTTACCCTTACCCTAACCATAACCCTAACCTTAATCCGAACCCTAAACCTAACCCTAACCCTAATACTAACTTTTGCCCTTACCCTAACCCTAACCCTAACCCTAACGATAACACTCACCCTAACCCTAACACTTAGCCTTAACCTAACCCTAACCCTAAAGCTAACCCTAACCCTAACTCCGACCCTAAACTTTTCCGTAACCCTAACCCTAACAATTGCCCTTACCCTAACCCTAAACCTAACACTAACCCAAACCCTAACCCTAACCCTAACCCTTACACTAAAACTAACCCTAACCCTAACCCTAACCCTAACCCTAAACCTAACACTAACCCTAACCCTAACCCTAACCCTAACCCTTACCCTTACAATAACGATAAACCTAACCCTAACCCTAACCCTACCACTCACCCTAACACATACCCTTAACCTAACCCCAACCCTAACCCTAACCGTAACCCTAAACCTAACCGTAACCGTAACCCTAACCCTAACCCTAACCCTTATGCTTACCCTCACCCTAACCCTAATCTTAACCCCAACCCTAAACCTAACCCTAACCCTATACCTTACCCTTACCCTAACCCTAACCCTAAACCTAACCCTAACCCTTACCCTAACCCTTACTGTAACCTAACCCTAATCCTAACCCTAACCCTAACCCTTACCCTAATCCTAACCCTAAACCTAAACCTAACCCTAACCTTAACCCTAAATCTTACTCTTACCGTAACCCTAACCCTAACCCTAAACCTAACCCTAAACCTAACCCTAACCCTTAGTCTTACCCTAACCCTAAACCTAACCCTAACGATAACCCTAACACTAACACCTAACCCTAAACCTAACCCTAACCCTTACCATTACCCTAACCTAACCCTAAACCTAACACTTACCCAAAACCTAACCCTAACCCTAACCCTTACCCTTACACTAACCCTAACCCTAACCTTAACCCCAACTCTAAACCTAACCCTAACCCTAACCCTAAAACTTACCCTTACCCTAACTCTAACCCTAAACCTAACCCAAACGCTTATCCTAACCCTAACCGTAACCCTTAACTTAACCCTAACACTAACCCTAACCACTACCCCTAACTCTTACCCTAACCTAACACTAACCCTAACCACTATCCCTAACCCTAACGCTAGCCCTAACCCCTAACCCTAACCCTAACGCGAACCCAACACTTACCCTTATGCTAACCCTAACCCTAACCCTAACACTTACCCTAACCCCTACCCTAACCCTAACCCTAACCCTAACCCTTACCCTTACCCTAACCCTAACCCTAACCCTTACCCTAACCCTAACCCTAACCCTTACCCTAACCCTAAATCTAACCCTAATCCTAACCCTAACCCTAACCCTAAACCTTACCCATACCCGAAACCTAACCCTAACCCTTACCCTAAACCTAAGCTTAACCCTAACCCTAACCCTAACACTTACCCTTAGCCTAACGCTAACCCTAACCCTAACCCTAACACTAACTTTTACCCTTACCATAACCCTAACCCTAACCCTAACGCTAACCCTAACCCTAAACCTTAGCCTTAACCTAACCCTAACCCTAAAGCTAACCCTAACCCTAACTCTGACCCTAACCTTATCCGTAACCCTAACCCTAACAATTGCCCTAACCCTAACCCTAAACCTAACCCTAACGCAAACCCTAACCCTAACCCTAACCCTTACCCTAAAACTAACCCTAACCCTAACCCTAACCCTAACCCTTAACCTAACCCTAACCCTAACCTTAACCATTAGCCTTACCCTAACCCTAACCCTAAATCTAACCCTAACCCTAACCCTAAACTTAACACTACCTCTAACCCTAATAATTGTCCTTAACCTAACCCTAAACCTAACACTAACCCTAATCCTAACCATAAACCTTACCCTTACCCTCACCCTAACCATAACCCTAACCTTAACCCCAACCCTAAACCTAACCCTAACCCTAACCCTTATGCTAAACCTTACCCTAAACCTAACCCTAACCCTAACCCTTACCCTAACCCTAACCCTAACCCTTACCCTTACCCTCACCCTAACCATAACCCTAACCTTAACCCCAACACTAAACCTAACCCTAACCCTTATTCTAAACCTTACCCTAAACCTAACCCTAACCCTAACCCTTACCCTTACCCTAATCCTAAACATAACCCTAACCCTAACCCTAACCCTTACCCTTACCCAAACCCTAACCATAACCCTAACCTTAACCCCAACCCTAAACCTAACCCTAACCCTAACCCTTACCCTAACCCTAACCCTAACCCTAACCCTTACCCTTACCCTAACCCTAACCCTGACCCTAACCCTAACCCTAACCTTTACCATTACCCTAACCTAACTCTAAACCTAACGCGAACCCTAACCCTAACCCTTACCCTAACCCTAACCTAACCCTTACCCTAACCCTAACCCTAACCCTAACCTTAACCGTAACGCTAACCCTAACCCTAACCCTAAACCTTACCCTTACCCTAACCCTAACCCTAACCCTAAACCTAACCCTAACCGTAACCCTAACCCTAAACCTAACGCTAACCCTAACACTAACCTTTACCCTTACCCTAACCCTAACACTAACCGTAACCCTAACCCTTACCCTAAACCTAACCTAACACTAACCCTAACCCTTACCCTAACAATAACCCTGACCCTAACCCTAACCCTAACCCTAACCTTAAACCTAACCTAACACTAACCCTAACCCTTACCCTAACAATAACCCTGCCCCTAACCCTAACCCTAACCCTTAGCCTTACCCTAACCCTAACCCAAACCTTACCCCTGACCCTAACCCTAACCCTTACCCAAACCCAAACTCTAACCCAAATTCTTACCATTCCCCTAACCCTAACCGTAACACTAACACTATCTCTAACCCTAACCCTAACCCTAACCCTAAACCTAACCCAAACGCTTATCCTAACCCTAACCGTAACCCTTAACTTAACCCTAACACTAACCCTAACCACTACCCCTAACTCTTACCCTAACCTAACACTGACCCTAACCACTATCCCTAACCCTAACTCTAGCCCTAACCCCTAACCCTAACCCTAACGCGAACCCTAACACTTACCCTTATGCTAACCCTAACCCTAACCCTAACACTTACCTTAACCCCTACCCTAACCCTAACCCTAACCCTTACCCTTACCCTAACCCTAACCCTAACCCTTACCCTAACCCTAACCCTAACCCTAACCCTTACACTTACCCTAACCCTAAACCTAACCCTAATCCTAACCCTAACCCTAATCCTAAACCTTACCCATACCCGAAACCCAACCCTAACCCTTACCCTAAACCTAAGCTTAACCCTAACCCTAACCCTAACACTTACCCTAACCCCTACCCTAACCCTAACCCTAACCCTTACCCTTACCCTAACCCTAACCCTAACCCTTACCCTAACCCTAACCCTAACCCTAACCCTTACCCTTACCCTAACCCTAAACCTAACACTAATCCTAACCCTAACCCTAATCCTAAACCTTACCCATACCCGAAACCCAACCCTAACCCTTACCCTAAACCTAAGCTTAACCCTAACCCTAACCGTAACACTTACCCTTAGCCTAACGCTAACCCTAACCCTAACCCTAACACTAACTTTTACCCTTACCATAACCCTAACCCTAACCCTAACGCTAACCCTAACCCTAACCGTAACCCTTAGCCTTAACCTAACCCTAACCCTAAAGCTAACCCTAACCCTAACTCTGACCCTAACCTTATCCGTAACCCTAACCCTAACAATTGCCCTTACCCTAACCCTAAACCTAACCCTAACGCAAACCCTAACCCTAACCCTAACCCTTACCCTAAAACTAACCCTAACCCTAACCCTAACCCTAACCCTTAACCTAACCCTAACCCTAATCTTAACCATTAGCCTTACCCTAACCCTAACCCTAAATCTAACCCTAACCCTAACCCTAACCGTAACCTTAACACTACCTCTAACCCTAATAATTGTCCTTAACCTAACCCTAAACCTAACACTAACCCTAATACTAACCCTAAACCTTACCCTAACCCTAACCCTAAACCTAACCCTTACCCTAACCCTAACGCTAACCCTAACGCTAACACTAACCCTAACACATACCCTTAACCTAACCCTGAACCTAACCGTAACCATAACCCTAAACCTACCGTTACCCTAACCCTAAACCTAACCCTAACTCTTACCCTAACCCTAAACCTAACCCTAACCCTAACCCTTACCCTTACTCTAACCCTTACCCTAAATCTAACCTTAACCCTAACCCTTACCCTTACCCTAATCCTAAACATAACCCTAACCCTAACCCTTAACCTCTCCCTAACCATAACCGTAACCTTAACCCCAACCCTAACCCTAACCCTAACCCTAACCCTTACCCTAAACCTAATCTTAACTCTAACCCTTACCCTTACTCTTACCTTAACCCGAACCCTAACCCAAACCCTTACCCTTACCCTAACCGTAACTATAACCTTAATCCGAACCCTAATCCTAACCCTAACCCTAACACTAACCTTTACCCTTACCCTAACCCTAACCCTAACCCTAAAGCTAACCCCAACCCCTAACCCTAACCCCTAACCCTAACCCTTAACCTAACCCTAACCCTAACCTTAACCATTAGCCTTACCCTAAACCTAACCCTAAATCTAACCCTAACCCTAACCCTACCCCTAACCTTAACCCTACCCCTAACCCTAACAATTGGCCTTAACCTAACCCTAAACCTAACACTAACCCTAACCCTAACCCTAACCCTAACCCTTACCCTTACCCTAATGCTAACAATAACCCTAACCCTAACCCTAACACTAACCCTAACACATACCCTTAACCTAACCCTATACCTAACCCTAACCATAACCCTAAACCTAACCGTTACCCTAACCCTAACGCTAAACCTAACCGCTACCCTAACCCCAACCCTAACCCTAAAACTAACCCTTACCCTTACCCTCACCCTAACCATAACCCTAACCTTAACCCCAACCCTAAACCTAACCCTAACCCTAACCCTTACCCTTATAATAACCCTTACCCTAAACCTAACCCTAACCCTAACACTAAACCTTACCCTAATCCTAAACATAACCCTAACCCTAACCCTAACCCTTACCCTTACCCTCACCCTAACCATAACCCTAACCTTAACCCCAAGCCTAAACCTAACCCTAACCCTAATTATAACCCTAACCTTACTCTTACCTTAACCCTAACCCTAACCCTAACACTTACCCTTAGCCTAACGCTAACCCTAACCCTAACCCTAACCCTTACCCTTACACTAACCGTAAACATAAACTTAATCCAAACCCTAAACGTAACCCTAACGCTAACACTAACCTTTACCCTTACCCTAACCCTAACCCTAACCCTAAAGCTAACCCTAACTCCCAACCCTAACCCCTAACCCTAACCCTTAACCTAACCCTAACCCTAACCTTAACCATTAGTCTTACCCTAACCCTAACCCTAAATCTAACCAAAACCCTAACCTTAACCGTAACCCTAACCTTAACACTACCCCTAAACCTAACAATTGGCCTTAACCTAACCCTAACCCTAACACTAACCCTAACCCTAACCCTAACCCTTACCCTAACCCTAACCCTAATCCTAACCCTAACCCTAAACCTAACACTAACCCTAACCCTAACCCTAACCCTTACCCTTACCCTAACGCTAACCCTAACCCTAACCCTAACACTAACCCTAACACATACCTTTAACCTAACCCTAAACCTAACCCTAACAGTAACCCTAAACCTAACCGATAATCTAATCCTAACCCTAACCCTAACCCTTACCCTAACCCTAACACTAACCGTAACCCTAAGCCTTACCCTAAACCTAACCTAACACTAACCCTAACCCTTACCCTAACAATAACCCTGACCCTAACCCTAACCCTAACCCTAACCTTAAACCTAACCTAACACTAACCCTAACCCTTACCCTAACAATAACCCTGGCCCTAACCCTAACCCTAACCCTAACCCTTAGCCTTACCCTAACCCTAACCCAAACCTTACCCCTGACCCTAACCCTAACCCTTACCCAAACCCAAACTCTAACCCAAAATCTTACCCTTCCCCTAACCCTAACCGTAACACTAACACTATCCCTAATCCTAACTTTTACCCTTACCCTAAACCTAACCCTTAAACCTAACCATAACCGTAACCCTAAACCTTATCGTTACCCTAACCCTAACCCTTTAATTAACCCTAACCCCAACCCTAAACCTAACACTAACACTAACCGTAACCCTAATTCCAACCCTTACCCTTACGTAACCCTAACACCAAACCTAACCCTAACCCTAACACTAACCCTAAACCCTAACACTGACCCTAACCCTAAACCTAACCCTTGCACTTATCCTAACCCTAACACTATCCCTAACACTTACCCTTACCCTAACCCCTACCCTAACTCTAAGCCTAACCCTAACACTTCCCCTAACCCTAACACTAACTCTAACCTTAATCTTAACACTTACCCTTACACTAAACCTAAACCTAACCCTAACCCATCCCTAGCCCTTTCCCTTACCCTAAACCTAACCCTAACCCTAACCCTAACCCTAAAACTTACCCTTACCATAAACCTACCCCTAATCCTTAACCTAACCCTAACACTAACCCTAACACTAACCCTAACCCCTAACCCTAACACTTACCCTCACCCTAACACTAACCCTAACACCTAACCTAACCCTAGCCCTAACCCCTAACCCTAACCCTAACCCTAACCCTTACACTTACCCTAACCCTAATCCTAACCCTAACACTTACCCTAACCCCTACCCTAACGCTAACCTAACCCTAATCCTTACCCTAACCCTAACCCTAACCCTAAAGCTTAACCTTACCCTAACCCTAACCTAACCCTTACCCTAAACCTAACCCTAACCCTAACCCTAACGTTAACTGCAACGCTAACCCTAACCCTAACCCTAACCCTTACCCTTACCCTAACCCTAACCTAAACCTAACCGTAACCCTAACCCTAACCCTAATCTGAACCCTAACCCTAACCCTATCCCTAACCCTAACCCTAAACCTAAGATTAACCCTAAACCTAAACCTAACCATTACCTTTACCCTAACCCTTAACCTAACCCTAACCCTAACGCTAACCCTAAACCTAACCCTTCCCCTAAACCTAACCCTAACCCTAACCCTAACCCTAACCCTAACACTTACCCTTACCCTAACCCTAACCATAACCATAACTCTAACTCTTACCCTAACAATAATTCTAACCCTAACCCTTACCCTTACCCTAATCCTAAACATAACCCTAACCCTAACCCTAACCCTTACCCTTACCCTAACCCTAACCCTAAACTCAACCCTACCACATAACCTTACCCTTACACTAAACCTAACCCTAACCCTTGTCCTAACCATAACCCTAACACTAACCCTAACCCGTACCCTTACTTTAAACTTAACCATAACTCTTACCCTTACCCTAACCCTAACCCTAACCCTAACCCTAAACGTAAACGTAACCCTAACCCTAACACTAAACCTAACCCTTACCCTAACCCTAGCCCTAACCCTAACCGTAACCCTAAACATAACCCTGACCCTAACCGTAACCGTAACCCTTACCCTAATCCTAACCGCAACCCTTACCCTTACCCTAACCCTAACCCTAAACCTAACCCTAACCCTAATCCTAACCTTAACCCTAACCCTTACCCTTACCCTAACCCTGACCCTAACCCTAACCCTAATCCTAACCTTAACCCCAACCCTTGCCCTTACCCTTACCCTAACCATAACCCTAAACCTAACCCTAACCCTTACCCTTACCCTAACCCTATCCCTAACTCTAATCTTAACCCTAACCCTTATCCTTACCCTAACCCTAACCATAACCCTAACCCTAAACCTAACCCTAACCCTAAACCTAACCCTTACCCTTACCCTAACCCTAAACCTAAACCTAACCGTAACCCTTACCCTGACCCTAACCCTAACCCTAACCCTAAACCTAACCTAACACTAACCCTAACCCTTACCCTAACAATAACCCTGGCCCTAACCCTAACCCTAACCTTAACCTTACCCTAACCCTAAACCTATCCTTACCCCTGACCCTAACCCTAACCCTTACCCAAACCCAAACTCTAACCCAAACTCTTACGCTTCCCTTAACCCTAAACTTAACCCTAACACTAACCCTAACCCTTAACCTTACCCTAACCCTAACCCTAACACTAACCTTTACGCTTACCCTTACCCTCACCCTAACCCTAATGCTAACCCTAACCCTAACACTTACACTTAACCTAACCCTAACCATTACGATAACCCTAAAACTAACCCTAACACTAACCCTAAACCCTAACCCTAACCCTTAACCTAACCCTAACCCTAACCCTAATCCTAACCCTAAACCTTACCCTTACCCTAAACCTAACCCTAACCCTTACCCTAAACCTAAACTTAACCCTAATCCTAACCCTAACACTTAGCCTTAGCATAACGCTAACCCTAACAATAAACCTAACTCTAACCCTTACCCTTACCCTAACCATAACCCTAACCTTAATCCGAACCCTAGACCTAACCCTAACCCTAACACTAACTTTTACCCTTACGCTAACCCTAACCCTAACCCTAACGCTAACACTCACCCTAACCCTAACCCTTAGCCTTAACCTAACCCTAACCCTAAAGCTAACCCTAACCCTAACTCCGACCCTAAACTTTTCGGTAACCCTAACCCTAACAATTGCCCTTACCCTAACCCTAAACCTAACACTAACCTAAACCCTAACCCTAACCCTTACCCTAAAACTAACCCTAATCCTAACCCTAACCCTAACCCTAAAACTTACCCTTACCCTAAACCTACCCCTAATCCTTAACCTAACCCTAACACTAACCCTAACACTAACCC
>JANJXV010000343.1:582500-637500 GCA_024803745.1 Megascapheus bottae
CTTACCGTAACCCTAACCCTAATCCTAACCCTAACCCTAACCCTTACCCTAACCCTAACCCTAAACCTAAATCTAACCCTAACCTTAACCCTAAACCTTAATCTTACCGTAACCCTAACCCTAACCCTAAACCTAACCCTAAACCTAACCCTAACCCTTAGTCTTACCCTAACCCTAAACCTAACCCTAAGGATAACCCTAACCCTAACACCTAACCCTAAACCTAACCCTAACCCTTACCATTACCCTAACCTAACCCTAAACCTAACACTTACCCAAAACCTAACCCTAACCCTAACCCTTACCCTTACACTAACCGTAACCCTAACCTTAACCCCAACTCTAAACCTAACCCTAACCCTAACCCTAAAACTTACCCTTACCCTAACCCTAACCCTAACCCTAACCCTTACCCTAACCCTAACCCTAACCCTAAAACTTACCCTTACCCTAACTCTAACCCTAAACCTAACCCAAACGCTTATCCTAACCCTAACCGTAACCCTTAACTTAACCCTAACACTAAACCTAACCACTACCCCTAACTCTTACCCTAACCTAACACTAACCCTAACCACTATCCCTAACCCTAACGCTAGCCCTAACCCCTAAACCTAACCCTAACCCGAACCCTAACACTTACCCTTATGCTAACCCTAACCCTAACCCTAACACTTACCCTAACCCCTACCCTAACCCTAACCCTAACCCTAACCCTTACCCTAACCCTAACCCTAACCCTAACCCTTACCCTAACCCTAACCCTAACCCTTACCCTTACCCTAACCCTCAACCTAACCCTAATCCTAACCCTACCCTAACCCTAAACCTTACCCATACCCGAAACCTTACCCTAACCCTTACCCTAAACCTAAGCTTAACCCTAATCCTAACCCTAACACTTACCCTTAGCCTAACGCTAACCCTAACCCTAACGCTAACACTAACTTTTACCCTTACCATAACCCTAACCCTAACCCTAACGCTAAACCTAAACCTAACCCTAACCCTTAGCCTTAACCTAACCCTAACCCTAAAGCTAACCCTAACCCTAACTCTGACCCTAACCTTCTCCGTAACCCTAAACCTAACAATTGCCCTTACCCTAACCCTAAACCTAACCCTAACGCAAACCCTAACCCTAACCCTAACCCTTACCCTAAAACTAACCCTAACCCTAACCCTAACCCTTAACCTAACCCTAACCCTAACCTTAACCATTAGCCTTACCCTAACCCTAACCCTAAATCTAACCCAACCCTAACCCTAACCCTAACCTTAACACTACATCTAACCCTAATAATTGTCCTTAACCTAACGCTAAACCTAACACTAACCCTAACCCTAACCCTAAACCTTACCCTAACCCTAACCCTAAACCTAACCCTAACCCTAAACCTAACACTAACCCTAACCCTAACCCTTACCCTAACCCTAACGCTAACCCTAACCCTAACACTAACCCTAACACATACCCTTAACCTATCCCTAAACCTAACCGTAACCATAACCCTAAACCTACCGTTACCCTAACCCTAAACCTAACCCTAACTCTTACCCTAACCCTAAACCTAACCCTAACCCTAACCCTTACCCTTACCCTAACCCTTACCCTAAACCTAACCTTAACCCTAACCCTTAACCTTACCCTAATCCTAAACATAACCCTAACCCTAACCCTTAACCTTACCCTCTCCCTAACCATAACCGTAACCTTAACCCCAACCCTAACCCTAACCCTAACCCTAACCCTTATCCTAAACCTAATCTTAACTCTAACCCTAACCCTTAGTCTTACCTTAACCCTAACCCTAACCCTAACCCTTACCCTTACCCTAACCGTAACTATAACCTTAATCCGAACCCTAAACCTAACCCTAACCCTAACACTAACCTTTACCCTTACCATAACCCTAACCCTAACCCTAAAGCTAACCCTAACCCCTAACCCTAACCTCTAACCCTAACACTTAACCTAACCCTAACCCTAACCTTAACCATTAGCCTTACCCTACACCTAACCCTAAATCTAACCCTAACCCTAACCCTACCCCCAACCTTAACCCTACCCCTAACTCTAACAATTGGCCTTAACCTAACCCTAAACCTAACACTAACCCTAACCCTAACCCTAATCCTAACCCTTACCCTTACCCTTACCCTAATGCTAACCCTAACCCTAACCCTAACAATAACCATAACACTAACCCTACCACATACCCTTAACCTAATCATATACCTAACCCTAAACATAACCCTAAACCTAACCGTTACCCTAACCCTAACGCTAACCCTAACCCTTACCCAAACCCCAACCCTAACCCTAATCCTAACCCTTACCCTTACCCTCACCCTAACCCTAACCCTAAACCTAACCCTAAACGTAACCCTAACTCTAACCCTAGCCCTTACCCTTACCCTAACCCTTACCCTAAACCTAACCTTAACCCTAACCCTTACCCTTACCCTAATCCTAAACATAACCCTAACCCTAACCCTTACCCTTACCCTCTCCCTACCCATAACCGTAACCTTAACCCCAACCCTAACCCTAACCCTAACCCTAACCCTTACCCTAAACCTAATCTTAACTCTAACCCTAACCCTTAGTCTTACCTTAACCCTAACCCTAACCCTAACCGTTACCCTTACTCTAACCGTAACTATAACCTTAATCCGAACCCTAAACCTAACCCTAAACCTAACACTAACCTTTACCCTTACCATAACCCTAACCCTAACCCTAAAGCTAACCCTAACCCCTAACCCTAACCTCTAACCCTAACACTTAACCTAACCCTAACCCTAACCTTAACCATTAGCCTTACACTAAACCTAACCCTAAATCTAACCCTAACCCTAACCCTACCCCTAACCTTAACCCCAACGCTAAACCTAAAACTAACCCTTACCCTAAACCTAACCCTAACCCTAACCCTTACCCTTACCCTAACCCAAACCCTAAACCTAATGCGAACCATAACCCTAACCCTAACCCTAACCCTAACCCTACTCTAACCCTAAACCTAAACCTAAACCTTACGCCAACCCTAACCCTAACCCTTACCCTTACCCCAACCCTAAACCTAACACTAATCATAACCATAAACCTAACCCTTACCCTTACCCTAACCCTAAACCTAACCCTAATCCTAACCCTAACACTAACCCTTACCCTTACCCTAACCCTAACCCTAACCCTTACCCTTACCCTAACCCTAACCCTAACCCTAACCCTTACCCTAAACCTAACCTTAACCCTAACCCTAACCCTTACTCTTACCTTAATCCTAACCCTAAACCTAACACTTACCCTTACCCTAACGCTAACCCTAACCATTACCCTAACCCTAAACCTAACCATAAACCTAATCCTAACCCTACACCTAAACCTAACATTTAACCTAACCCTAACCCTAACCCTAACCCTTACCGTTACCCTAACCTAACTCTAAACTTAACCCGACCCCTAACCCTAATCCTTACCCTAACCCTAACCTAATCCTCACCCTAATCATAACCCTAACCCTAACCCTAACCTTAACCGTAACGCTAACCCTAACCCTAACTCTAACCCTTACCCTTACCCTAACCCTAAACCTAAACCTAACCCTAACCCTACCTCTAACCCTAACACTAACCTTTATCCTTACCCTAACCCTAGCCCTAAACCTAACGCTAACCCTAACCCTAACACTTACCCTTACCCTAACCCTAACCCTAACCATAACCCTAACCCTTACCCTAAACCTAACCTAACAGTAACCCTAATCCTTACGCTAACAATAACCCTGACCCTAACCCTAACACTAACACTAACCCTAAACCTTACCTAACACTAACCCTAACCCTTACCCTAACAATAACCCTGGGCCTAATCCTAACCCTAACCCTTAGCCTTACCCAAACCCAAACTCTAACCCAAACTCTTACCCTTCCCCTAACCCTAACCTTAACCCTAACACTAACCCTAACCCTAAACGTTACCCTTCCCCTAACCCTAACCCTAAACCTAACCCTAACCCTAACCCTAAACCTTACCCTTACCCTAACCCTAACCCTTTACCTAACCCTAAACCCAACCCTAAACCTAACACTAACACTAACCCTAACTCTAATTCTAACCCTTACCCTTGCGTAACCCTAACCCCAAACCTAACCCTAACCCTAACCCTAACCCTAACCCCTAACAATGACCCTAACCGTAAACCTAACCCTTACACTTATCCTAACCCTAACACTATACCTAACACTTACACTTACCCTAACCCATACCCTAACCCTAACCCTAACCCTAACACTTCCCCTAACCCTAACACTACCCCTAACCCTAACCCTAAACCTAACCCTTACCATTACCCTAATCCTAAACCTAACCATAACCCTAAACCTAACCCTTTCCCTTACCCTAAACCTAACCCTAACCCTAACCCTAACCCCAAAACTTACCCTTACCCTAAACCTAACCCTAACCCTTACCCTAAAGCTAACCCAAACCCTAACCCTAACCCTTACCCTTATCCTAACCCAAACACTAACCTTTACCCTTACCCTAACCCTAACCCTAACACTAACGCTAACCCTAACCCTAACACTTACACTTAACATAACCCTAACCATTACCCTAACCCTAAACCTAACCCTAAGCCTAACCCTAACCTTAATCCCTAACCCCTAACCCTAACCCTTAACCTAACCCTAACCCTAACCCTAACCCTTACCCTTACCCTAACCTAACTCTAAACCTAACCCCAACCATAACCCTAACCCTTACCCTAACACTAACCTAACCCTTAACCTAACACTAACCCTAACCCTAACCCTAAGCTTAACCGTAACGCTAACCCTAACCCTAACCCTAACCCTTACCCTAACCCTAACCCTAAACCTAACTATAACTCTAACCCAAAACCTACCCCTAACCCTAACACTAAACTTTACCCTTACCCTAACCCTAACCCTAACCCTAACCCTAACCCTAACACTTACCTTTACCCTCACCCTAACCACAACCATAACCCTAACCCTTACCCTAACCCTAACTCTAACCCTAACCCTTACCCTAACCCTAATCCTAAACATAATCGTAACCCTAACCCTAACCCTTACCCTTACCCTATCCCTAAACCTAACCCTAAACCCAACGCTAACCCTAACCGTAACACGTAACCCTAACCCTAACCCTAACCCTTACCCTTATCCTAACCCTAACCCTAACCCTTATCCTTACCCTAACCCTAAACCTAACCCTAATCCTAACTCTAACCCTAACCCTATCCCTAAACCTAACCCTAAACCCAACGCTAACCCTAACCGTAACACGTAACCCAAACCCTAACCCTAACCCTTACCCTTATCCTAACCCTAACCCTAACCCTTACCCTTAACCTAACCCTAAACCTAACCCTAATCCTAACTCTAACCCTAACCCTAAACCTTACCCATACCCTAAACCTAACCCTAACCCTTACCCTAAACCTAACGTTAACCCTAACCCTAACCCTAACACTTACCCTTAGCATAACACTAACCCTAACAATAAACCTAACCCTAACAGTTACCCTTACCCTAACCATAACCGTAACCTTAATGCTAACTCTAAACCTAACCCTAACCCTAACACTAACTTTTACACTTACCCTAACCCTAACCATAACCCTAAAGCTAACCCTAACCCTAACCCTAACCCTTAGCCTTAACCTAACCCTAACCCTAAAGCTAACCCTAACCCTAACTCCTACCCTAACCTTATCCGTAACCCTAACCCTAACAATTGCCCTTACCCTAACCCTAAACCTAACACTAACCCAAACCCTAACCCTAACCCTAACCCTTACCCTAAAACTAACCCTAACCCTAACCCTAACCCTAAACCTAACACTAACCCTAACCCTAACCCTTACCTTTACCCTAACGATAAACCTAACCCTAACCCTAATCCTAACACTAACCCTAACACATACGCTTAACCTAACCCTAACCCTAACCAAAACCGTAACCCTAAACCTAACCGTAACCGTAACCCTAAACCTAACCCTAACCCTTACGCTTACCCTCACCCTAACCATAATCTTAACCCCAACCCTAAACCTAACCCTAACGCTAAACCTTACCCTTACCCTAACCCTAACCCTAAACCTAACCCTAACCCTTACCCTAACCCTTACCCTAACCATTACCGTAACCCTAACCCTAATCCTAACCCTAACCCTAACCCTTACCCTAATCCTAACCTTAAACCTAAACCTAACCCTAACCTTAACCCTAAACCTTACTCTTACCGTAACTCTAACCCTAACCCTAAACCTAACCCTAACCCTAACCCTAACCCTTACTCTTACCCTAACCCTAACCCGAAACCTAACCCTAACGATAACCCTAACCCTAACACCTAACCCTAAACCTAACCCTAACCCTTACCATTACCCTAACCTAACCCTAACCCTAACACTTACCCAAAACCTAAACCTAACCCTAACCCTTACCCTTACACTAACCCTAAGCCTAACCTTAACCCCAACTCTAAACCTAACCCTAACCCTAACCCTAAAACTTACACTTACCCTGATCCTAACCCTAACCGTGATCCTTACCCTAACCCTAACCCTAAAACTTACCCTTACCCTAACTCTAACCCTAAACCTAACCCTAATGCTTATCCTAAACTTAACCCTGACCATTAACTTAACCCTAACACTAACCCTAACCACTAACCCTAACCCTTACCCTAACCTAACACTAACCCCAACCACTATCCCTAACCCTAACCCTCGCCCTAACCCATAACCTTAACCATAACCCTAACCCTTACCCTAACCCTAAACCTAACCCTTACCCTTACCCCAACCCTAAACCTAACCCTAATCCTAACCCTAACCCTAACCCTAACACTTACCCTAACCCCTACCCTAACCCTAACCCTAACCATAACCCTTACCCTAACCCTAACCCTAACCCTAACCCTAAACCTTACCCTTAACCTAACCCTAAATCTAACCCTAATCCTAACCATAACCCTAACCCTAAACCTTACCCATACCCTAAACCTAACGCTAACCCTTACCCTAAACCTAACCTTAACCCTAACCCTAACCCTAACACTTACCCTTAGCCTAATGCTAACCCTAACCATAAACCTAACCCTAACCCTTACCCTTACCCTAACCATAACCCTAACCTTAATCCGAACCCTAAACCTAACCCTAACCCTAACACTAACTTTTACCCTTACCCTAACCCTAACCCTAACCCTAACGCTAACCCTAACCCTAACCCTTCGCCTTAACCTAACACTAACCCTAAAGCTAACCCTAACCCTAACTACTACAATAACCTTATCCGTAACCCTAACCCTAACAATTGCCCTTACCCTAACCCTAAACCTAACACTAACCCAAACCCTAACCCTAACCCTAACCCTTACCCTAAATCTAACCCTAACCCTAACACTACCCTAAACCTTAACCTAACACTAACCCAAACCCTATCCCTAAAACTTTCCCTTACCCTAACGAGAAACCTAACCCTAACCCTAACCCTAACACTAACCCTAACACATACCCTTAAACTAACCCTAACCCTCACCCTAACCGTAACCCTAAAGCTAACCGTAACCCTAACCCTAACCCTAAACCTAATCCTAACCCTTACGCTTACCCTCACCCTAACCCTAATCTTAACCCCAACCCTAAACCTAACCCTAACCCTAAACCTTACCCTTACCCTAACCCTAACCCTAACCCTAACCCTAACCCTTACCCTAACCCTTATCCTAACCCTTACCGTAACCCTAACCAAAATCCTAACCCTAAACCTAACCCTTACCCTAATCCTAACCCTAAACCTAAACCTAACCCTAACCTTAACCCTAAACCTTACTCTTACCGTAACCCTAATCCTAACCCTAAACCTAACCCTAACCCTAACCCTTACCCTTACCCTAACCCTAACCCTCAACGTAACCTTAACCTTACCCTTAACCTCACCCTTACCCTAATGCTAACCCTAACCCTACCTTAACCCTAACCCTTATTCTTACCCTAACCCTAACCCTAAACCTAACCCTAACCCTAACCCTAACCCTTACCCTAAACCTAACCTAACACTAACCCTAACCCTTACGCTAACAATAAACCTGACCCTAACCCTAACCCAAACCCTAACCCTAAATCTAACCTAACACTAACCCTAACCCTTACCCTAACAATAACCCTGGCCCTAACCCTAACCGTAACCCTTAGCCTTACCCTTACCCTAACCCTTACCCAAACCCAAACTCTAACCCAAACTCTTAACCTTCCCCTAACCCTAACCTTAACCCTAACACTAACCCTAATCCTAAACTTTACCCTTACCCTAACCCTAACCATAAACCTTACCCTTACCCTAACCCTAACCCTTTACCTAACCCTAACCCCAACCCTAAACCTAACACTAACACTAACCCTAACCGTAATTCTAACCCTTACCCTTACGTAACCTAACCCCAAACCTAACCCTAACCCTAACCCTAACCCCTAACACTGACCCTAACCCTAAACCTAACCCTTACACTTATCCTAACCCTAACACTATTCCTAACAATTACCCTTAACCTAACACTTCCCCTAAACCTAACACTAACCCTAACCCTAACCCTAAGCCTTACCATCATCCTAAACCTAACCCTAACCCTAACCCTAACCCTAACCTAACCCTTTCCCTTACCCTAAACCTAACCCTAACCCTAACCCTAACCCTAAAACTTACCCTTACCCTAAACCTAACCCTAACTCTTACCCTAAAGCTAACCCAAACCCTAACCCTACCCCTTACCCTTATCCTAACCCTAACCCTAACCTTAACCCCAACGCTAAACCTAACCCTAATCCTTACCCTAAACCTAACCCTAACCCTAACCCTTACCCTTACCGTAACCCAAACCCTAACCCTAATGCGAACCATAACCCTAACCCTAAGCCTAACCCTAACCCTACCCTAACCCTAACCCTAAACCTAACCCTTACGCTAACCCTAACCCTAACCCTTACCCTTACCCTAACCCTAAACCTAACCCTAATCCTAACCCTAAACCTAACCCTTACCCTTACCCTAACCCTAAACCTAACCCTAATCCTAACCCTAACCCTAACCCTTACCCTTACCCTAACCCTAACCCTTACCCTTACCCTAACCCTAACCCTAACCCTAACCCTTACCCTAAACCTAACCTTAACCCTAACCCTAACCCTTACTCTTACCTTAACCCTAAACCTAACCCTAACACTTACCCTTACCCTAACGCTAATCCTAACCATAACCCTAACCCTAAAACTTACACTTACCCTAACCGTAAACCTAACCTTAAACCCAACCCTAAACCTAACCCTAACCCTAACACTAACCTTTAACCTTACTCTAACCCTAACCCTAACACTAACGCTAACCCTAACCCTAACACTTACCCTTAGCCTAACCCCTGCCCTAACCCTAACCCTAACCCTAACCCTTACCTTAAACCTAAACCTAACCCTAACCCTTACCCTTAAACTAATCCTAAACCTAACCCTAACCCTAACCCTAATCCTTTCCCTTACGCTAAACCTAACCCTAACCCTAACCATAAAACTTTTCCTTACCCTAAACCTAACCCTAACCCTAACACTTACCCTTACGCTAAGCCTAACCCTAACCAAAACCCTAAACCTTACCCTAACCCTAACCCTAACCAAAACCCTAACTCTTACCCTAACCCTAACTTTAACCCTAACCCTTACCCTAATCGTAAACGTAACAGTAACCCTAACCCTAAACCTTACCATTACCCTTACCCTAAACCTAACCCTAACCCCAATCTTAACCCTAAACCTTACCCTTACACTAAACCTAACCCTAACCCTAACCATAACCATAACCCCAACCCTAAACCTCACCCTTACCCTTACCCTAACTCTAACCCTAAACCTAAACTTAACCCTAACTCTAACCCTAACCCTTACCCTTACCCTAAACCAAACCCTAACCCTAACCTTAACCCTAAACCTAACCCTATCCCTCACGCTTACCCTTACCCTAACGCTATCCCTAAACCTAACACTAACCCTAACCTTAAACCTAGCCCCGAACCCTAACCGTAACCTAACCCGAACACTAACCGTAAATTAACCCTTACCCTAACCCTAACCCTAACACTTACCCTAACCCTATCCCTAACCCTAACTTTAACTCTAACCCTAACCCTTACCCTTACCCTAATCCTAACCCTTAACCTAACCATAACCCTAAACCTAACCCTAAACTTAACCCCAAACCTAAACCTATCCCTAACCCTAACCCCAAACCTTACTCTTATCCTAACACTAACCCTAACCTTAAACCTAACCCTAACACTTACCCTTACCCTAATCATAAGCCTAATCCTAACCCTAATCCTTACCTTAACCATACCCCTAACCCTATCCCCAACGCTTAAGGTAACCCTAACCCTAACCCTAACCCTAACCCTTACCCTCACCCTAATCCTAAACCTAACCATAACCGCAACCTTACCCTAACCCTTACCCTTACCCTAACCCTAACCCTAACACTAACCCTAACCCTAAACCTTACCCTTAACGTAAACCTAACCCTAAACCTTACCCTAACCATAACCCTAACCCTAAAACTAACCCTTACCCTCATCTTAATCCTAACCCTAACTGTAAAACTTACCCTTACCCTAACGCTAACCCTAACCCTAACTTTAACACTAAACCTAACCCTAACACATACCCTTACCCTAATCCAAACCCTAACCCTAAACGTAACCCTAAACATAACCCTAACTCTAACCCTAACCCTAACCCTAACCCTTACCCTACCCCTAACCCTAACAATTACCCTTACCCTATCCCTAAACCTAACCTTAACCCCAACCCTAAACCTAACACTAACACTCACCCTAACCCTTACTCTAACCCTAAACCTAACCCTAAACCTAACCCTAAACCTAACCCTAAACCTTACCCTAACCTTAACCCTAACCCTAAACCTAACCCTAACCCTAACACTTACACTTACTCTTACCCTAACCCTAGCCCTAAACCTAAACCTAACCCTTACTCTAACCCTAACTCAAACCTTAACGCTAACCCTAATCCTAACCCTAACCCTTTCCCTTACACTTACCCTAACCCTAAACCTAACCCTGACCCTAAACCTAACCTTAACCCTAACCCTATCCCTTACTCTTACCTTAAGCCTAACCCTAACCCTAACACTTACCCTTACCCTAACTCTAACCCTAAACCTAACCCTAACCCTAACGCTTACCCTTACTCTAACCATAACCCTAACCTTAAACCCAACCCTAAACCTAACCCAAACCTAAGACTTATCTTTACTCTTACCCTAACCCTAACCCTAACCCTAACCCTAGCGCTAACACTAACCCTAACACTTACCCTTAGCCTAATCCTAACCATTACCCTAACCCTAACCCTAACCCCTAACCCTAAACCTTAACCTAACCCTAAACCTAACCCTAACCCTAATCCTTACCCTTACCCTACCCTAACTCTAAACCTAACCCGAACCCTAACCCTAACCCTTACTCTAACCCTAACCTAACCCTTACCCTAACCCTAACCCTAAACCTAACCCTAACCTTAACCCTAACGCTAACCCTAACCCTAACCCTAACCCTTACCCTTACCCTAACGATAACCGTAAACCAACCCTAACCCTAACCGTAACCCTAAACTTAACCCTAACCCTAACCTTATCCCTAACCCTTACCCTTACCCTAACCCTAATCCTAAACCTAACCCTAACCCTAACCCTAACCCTAACCATTAACTTTAACCTAACCCTGAATCTAAACCTCACCCTAACCCTAACCCTAACCCTTACCTTATCCTAACCCTAACCCTAAACCTAACCCTAACCCTAATACTTACCCTTACCCTAACCCTAACCCTAACCATAACCCTAAACCTTACCCTAACCCTAACACTAACCCTAACCCTTACCTTTACCCTAATCCTAAACATAACCCTAACCCTAACACTAACCCCTACTCTTACCCTAACCCTAAACCTAACTCTAACCATAACCCTAACCCTAAACCTTACCCTTACACTAAACCTAACCCTAACCCTTACCCTAACCATAACCCTAACACTAACCCTAACCCTAACCCTTACCCTTACCTTAACCCTAAACCTAACCCTAAACCTTACCCTTACCCTAACGCTAACCCTAAACCTAACCTTAACAATAACACTAATCCTAACCCTTACCCTTACCCGAAACCTAACCCTAACTCTAACCCTAAGGCTAACCCTAACCCTAAACATTATCCTAACCCTAACCCTAACCCTTACCCTAACACTAACCCTAAACTTAATCCTAACCCTAACACTAAACCTTAACCTTACCATAACCCTAACCCAAAACCTAACCCTAACCCAAAACCTAACACTAACCCTACCCTTAACCCTAACCTAACCCTATCCCTAACCCTTACTCTTACCCTAACCCTAACCCTAAATCTAACACTAACAATTACCCTAACCCTAACCCTTACCCTTAAACTAACCCTAACCCTAAACCTATATCTAACCCTAACCCTAACCCTAACCCGAACCCTAACCCTAAACCTAACCCTAAACCTTAACCTAACCCTAACCCTAACCCTATCCCTAACCCTTACCCTTACCCTTACCCTAATCCTAAACCTAACCCTAAACTTAACCCTAACCCTTACCCTTACCCTAACCCAAACCCTAACCCTAACCCTAACACTAAACCTAACACTAACCCTAACCCTAACCCTAACCCTAACACTAATCCTAACCCTAACCCTTACCCTTACCCTAACACTAACCCTAACCCTAACCCTAGCACTAAACCTAACACTAACCCTAACCCTAACCCTAATCCTAACCCTAACCCTTACCCTTACCCTAACCCTAACCCTAACCCTAAACCTTACCCTTATCTTAACCCTAACCCTAACCCTAACCCTTACCCGTACCCTAATGCTAACCCTAACCCTAATCTTAACCCTAACCCTAACCATAACACATACTCTTATCCTAACCCTAACCCTAACCGTAACCCTAAACATAACCATAACCTAACCCTAACCCTAACGCTAAACCTTACCCTAATCCTAACCCTAACCCTTACCCTTAACCTAACCCTAAACCTAACCCTAACCCTAAACCTAAACTTAACCCTAACCCTTACCCTTACACTTAACCTAACCCTAACCCTAAACCTAAAGCTAACCCTTACCTTTACCTAACCCTAAACCTAAACCTAACAGTAACCCTTATCCTGACCCTGTCCCTAACCATAATCCTAACTCTAACCCTAACCTTAACCCTAACCCTTACCCTTACCCTAACCCTAACCCTAACTCTAACCCTAAACCTAACCCTATTACTAACCCTAACCCTAACCCTAACAATAAACCTGGCCCTAACCCTAACCCCAACCCTTACCCTTAACATAAACCTAACCCTAACCTTACCCCTAACCCTAACCCGAACCCTTACCCAAACCCTGACTCTAACCCAAACTCTTACCCTTACCCGAACCCTAACCTTAACCCTAACACTAACCGTAACCCTAACCCTTACACTTACCCTAACAATATCCCTAAACCTAACCATTACCCTAACCCTAAACCTTACCTTTACCCTAAACGTCACCCTAAACCTAACCTTAACCCCAACCGTAAATCTAACACTAGCACTAACCTTAACCCTAACACTTACCCTTATGTAACATTAACCCCAAACCTAACCTTAACCTAACCCTAACCCCAACCCCTAGCCCTAACCTAACCCTAACCCTTACACATATCCTAACCGTAACCCTAACCCTACACTTACCCTTACCCTAACCACTACCTTAACCCTAACCCTAACCCTAACCCTTACCCTTACGCTAACCCTAACCCTAACCCTAACCCTTACCCTTACCCTAAACCTAAACCTAAACCTAACCCTAACCCTAACCCTAACCCTAACCTTTCCCTTACCTAAACCTAACCCTAACCCTAACCCTAACGCTTACCCTTATCCTAACCCTAACCCTAACCATAACCCTAACCCTAACACTTACCATTACCCTAACCATAACCCTAACCATAACCCTAACCCTTACCCTAGCCCTAACTCTAACCCTAACCCTTACCCTAATCCTAAATGTAACAGTAACCCTAACCCTAAACCTTACCGTTACCCTAACCCTAAACCTAACCCCAATCCTAACCCTAAACCTTAATGTTACGCTAAACCTAAACCTAACACTACCCCTAACCATAACCCTAACACTAACCCTAACCTTTACCCTTACCTTAACCCTAACCGTAACCCTTACCCTTACCCTAACACTATCCCTAACCATAACCTTAACACTAACTCTAACCCTAACCCTTACCCATACCCTAAACCTAACCCTAACCCTAACCTTAACCATAAACCTAACCCTATCCCTAACCCTTTCCCTTACACTAACCCTAACCCTAAACCTAACAAAACCCTAACCCTAACCCTAATCCCGAACCCTAA
Source organism: Megascapheus bottae (assembly GCA_024803745.1). Taxonomy (NCBI): domain Eukaryota; kingdom Metazoa; phylum Chordata; class Mammalia; order Rodentia; family Geomyidae; genus Megascapheus; species Megascapheus bottae. The sequence goes on from JANJXV010000343.1 coordinate 597,041, forward strand.
CCCTAACCCTAACCCTAACCTAACCCTTAAACTTACCCTAACCCTAACCCTTACCCTAACCCTAACCCTAACCCTAACCCTAACACTTACCCTTAACCTAATACTAACCCTAAACCTAACCCTAACCCTAACCCTAACCTTAACCCTAACCCTAACCCTATCCCTAACTCTAACCCTAACACTTACCCTTATCCAAACACTAACCCTGACCCTAACCCTAACCCTAACACTTGCCCTTACCCTACCCCTAAACCTAACCCTAACCCTAACCCTTACCTTAACCCTAACCCTAACCCTAACCCTTACCCTAACCCTACCCTAAACCTAACCCTAACCATTAGCCTTACCATCATCCTAAACCTAACCATAACACTAACAATAACCCTAACCCTTATCCTTACCCTAACCCTAATTCTAACCCTAACCCTAAACCCTACCTTAACCTAAACCTAACCCTAAACATTATGCTAACCATAACCCTAACCCTAACCCTAACCCTAATCTTACCCTTAACTTAACAGTAACCCTAACCGTACCCCTTACACTTACCCTAATGCTAACCCTAACCCTAACCTTATCCCTAACCCTAACCCTAACACACCACCTTACCCTAACCCAAACCCTAACCCTAAACATAACCCTAAACATAACCCTAACCCTAAACCTAACCCTTACCCTAACCCTAACCCTAACCCTAACTCTTACCCTTACCCTACCCCTAACCCTAACCTTAACCCCAACCCTAAACCTAACCCTAACACTAACCCTAACCCTTACCCTAACAATAACCCTAAACCTAAACCTAAACCTAACCCTAACCCTAACCCTTATCCTAACCCTAACCCTAACCTTACCCTTACCCTTACCCTAACCCTAAACCTAACCATAACCCTTACCCTTACCCTAACCCTAACCCAAACCTTAACCCTAACCTTAACCCTAACCCTAACCTTAAACCTAACGCTTATCCTTACCCTAACCCTAAACATAACCGTAACCCTAAACCTAACCAAAACCCAAAACTTAACTCTTACCCTTACTCTAACCCTTACCCTAAATCTAACCGTAACTCTTACCCTGACCGTAACCCTAACCATAATCCTAACCTTAACCCTAACCGTTACCCTTACCCTAACCGTAACCCTAATCCTAACCCTAAACCTAACCCTCACACTAACACTAACCCTTTCCCTAAAAATAACCCTGGCCCTAACCCTAACCATAACCCTTACGCTTACCATAACCCTAACCCTAACCCTTACCCAAACCCAAACTCTAAAAAAAACTCTCACCCTTACCCTAACCCTAACCCTAACCTTAATGCTAACCCTAACCCTAACCTTACACTAACCCTAATCCTAATCCTTACCCTACCCCTAAACCTAACCCTAACCCTTACCCTTTCACTAACCCTAAACCTAACCTTAACACATACCCTTAACCTAACCCTAAACCTAAACCTAACCCTAACCGAAACCCTAACCCTTACCTTACCCTAATCCTAACCCTAAACCAAACCCTAACCCTAACCCTTGCCCTTACCCTAACCCTAACCCTAACCCTAAACCTAACCCTAACCCTAACCCTAATCCTAACACTAACCCTAAACTTAACCCTAACCCTAACCTTTACCGTTACCCTAACACTAACATAAACCTAACCCTAACCCTAAAACCTAATCCTAACCCTAATACTAACCCTAACCATTACACTTATCCTAACCCTAACCCTTACACTTACCCTAACCCTAACCCTAAACCAAAGCCTAACCCTAACCCTAAACCTTACCCTTACCCTAACCTTAACCCTAACACTAACCCTAACCCTAATCCTAAACTTAACCCTAACCCTTACCCTTACCCTTACACTAACACTAACCCTAAACCTAACCCTAACACTTACCCTTACCCTAATCCTAACCCTAACCTTAACCCTAACCCTAACCCTAACCCTAACCTTAACCCTAACCCTTACCCTTACCCTAACCCTAACCCTAACCCTAAACAAAACCCTTACCCTAACCCTAAACCTAAACCCTACCCTAACCCTACACCTTACACAATTACTAACCCTAACCCTTACCCTAACAATAACCGTGGCCCTAACCCTACCCTAACCCTTACCCTAACCCTAACCCTGACCCTAACCTTACCCCTTACCCTAACCCTAACCCTTACCCAAACTCAAAATCTAACCCAAACTCTTACCCATACCCTAAACCTAACCTTAACCCTAACACTAACCCTAACCCTATCCCTTACCCTTACCCTAACCCTAATCCTAACCCTAACCCTAACCCTAACCATAAACCTAACCCTTTCACTTACGTAACCCTAACCCCAAACCTGACCCTAACCCTAACCCTAATCCTAACCCTTAACCTAACCCTAACATTAACCCTAACACCTATCCCTAACCCTTACCCTAACCCTAAACCTAACCATAACCCTAAACCTTACACTTATCCTAACCCTAACCCTAACACTTACCCTTACCGTAACCCCTACCCTAACCCTAACCCTAACCCTAACACTTACCCTACCCCTAACCCTAACCTTAAGCTTTACCCTTACCCTAAACCTAAACCTAACCCTACCCCTAACCCTAACCCTAACTCTAAGACTTACCCAAACCCTAACCCCAACCCTAACCCTAAACCTAACCCTAACCCTAACCCTAACCTTAACTCCAACGCTAAACCTAACCCTAACCCTTACCCTAACCATAACCCTAACCCTAACCCTAACCCTAAAACTTACCCTTACCCTAACTCTAACCCTAACACTAAAACTAACCCTAACCCTTATCCTAATCCTAATCCTAACCCTATCCCTAACCCTTAACCTAACCCTAACACTAACACTAACCCCTAACCCTAGCCCTTACCCTAACGATAACACTAACCGTAACCCCTGACTCTAACCATAAACCTAACGCTAACCCCTAACCCTAACCCTAACCCTAACCCTTAGCCTTATCCAAACCTCAACCTAATCCTAACACTTACCCTAACACCTACCCTAACCCTAAAGCTAACCCTTACCCTTACCCTAACCCTAAACCTAACCCTAATCCTAACCCTAACCCTAACAATTACATTTACCCTAACCCTAAACCTAAACCTAAACCTAATCCTAACCCTAACCCTAACCCTTACTCTTACCCTAACCCTAACCGTAAACCTAACCCTAACCCTAAACCTTACCCTTACCCTTACCCTAACCCTAACCCTAACCCTTACCCTAAATCTAACCTTAACCCTAACCCTAACTTTTACTCTTACCTTAACCCTAACCCTAACCCTAACACTTACCCTTACCCTAACGCGAACCCTAACCATAACCCTGAACCTAAACCTTACCCTTACCATAACCATATTCCTAACCTTAAACCCAAACCTAAACCTAACCCTAACCCGAAACCCTAGCCCTAACCCTATCCCTAACCCTTACACTTACTCTGACCCTAACCCTAAAAATAACACTCACCATAACCCTAACCCTAACCATTACCTTTACCCTAACCCTAAACCTAACCCTAACCCTAACCCTAACCCTAACCCTAACTCGTAACCCTAAACCTAACGGTAACTCTAACCCTAACCCTTACCCTTATCCTAACCCTAACACTAACCCTAACCCTAACTCTACCCCTAACCCTAACCCTTATGCTTACCCTAATCCTAAACATAACCCTAAACCTAACCCTAACCCTTACCCTTACCCTAACCCTAACCCGAACCCTAAACCTTACACTTACACTAACCCTAACCCTAACCCTTACCCGAACAATAACCCTAAAACTAACCCTAACCCTTACCCTTCCCTTAACCCTAACCCTAACGCTTACCCTTACCCTAACGCTAACCCTAACCCTAACCTTAACCCTAACACTAACCCTACACCTTACCCTTACCCTAAACCTAACCCTAACTCTAAACCTAAGCCTAACCCTGACCCAAACCCTTACCCTAACCCTAAAACTAACCCTTAAACTAACCCTAACCCTAAAGTTAACCCTAACCCTAACCCTAACCTTAACCCTTAACCTTACCCTAACCCTAATCCTAAACCAAACCCTAACCCTAACCCTAACCCTAACCTTAACCCTAACCCTAACCCTATCTCTAACCCTTACCCTTACCCTAATCCTAACCCTAAATCTAACACTAACCCTAACCCTAAACTTAACCCTTACCCTAAACCTAACTCTAACCCTAACCCTAACCCCAAATCCTAACCCTAACCCTAACCCTTACCCTTATCCTAACACTACCCCTAAACCTAACCCTAACCCTAACACTTACCCTTCCCTAACCATAAACCTAAACATAAACCTTACCATTATCCTAATCCCAAACCTAAAACTAACCCTAAACTTAACACTAAACCTTACCCTTACCCTAACCCTAAACCTAAACATAACCCTAACCCAAACCCTAAACCTTACTTTTACCCTAACCCCAACCCTAAACCTTACCCTAACCATAACCCTAACCCTAACACTAATACTTACCATTATCTTAACCCTAACCCTAAACCTAACCCTTACCCTTACCCTTACCCTAACGCTAACCCAAACCCTAACCCTAACCTTAACCCTAACCCTAACCCTAACACATACACTTAACCCAACCCTAACCCTAACCAACCATAACCCTAAACATAACCCTAACGCTAACCCTAACCCTAACCTTACCCTAATTCTAACCCTAACCCGTACAGTTACCCTAAGCCTATCCCTAACCCTAACCCTAACACTAAACCTAACTTAACCCTAACCCTTAAACTTACCCTTACCCTAACCCTAACCCTAAACCTAACCCTAACCCTTACCCTTACCCTAACACTAACCGTAACCTTAACCCTAACCCAAACCCTAACACTAACCTTAACCCTAACCCTTATCCTTACCCTAACCCTAACCATAACCCTAACCCTAACCCTAACCTCAACCCTAAACCTAACCCTTACCCTAACCCTAACCCTAAACCTAAACTTAACCCTAACACTTACCCTTTCCCTAAACCTAACCCTAACCCTAACCCTAACCCTAAACCTTACCCTTAACCTAACCTTAACCCTGACCCTAAACCTAACCCTCACCCCAACCCTAAACCTAACACTAACCCTAAACATAACCCTAACCCTTACCCTTATGTAACCCTAACCACAAACCTTACCCTAACCCTAACCCTAACACCTAACCTTAACCCTAAACCTAACCCTTACACTTATCCTAACCCTAACCCTAACCCTAACACTTACCCTTACCCTAACCCCTACCCTAACCCTAACCCTAACCCTTTCCCTAACCCTAACCCTAACCCTAACCCTTACCCTTACCCTAAACATAAACCTAACCCTAACCCTAATCATTACCCTTTCCCTTACCCTAAACCTAACCCTAACCGTAACCCTAACCCTAAAACTTGCCCTTACCCTAAACCTAAACCTAACACTTACCCTAAACCTAAACCTAACCCTAACCCTAAACCTTACCCTTATCCTAACCATAACATTAACCCTAACCCTAACCCTAACACTTACCCTTACCCTAAACCTAACCCTAATCATAACCCTAACTCTTACCCTAACGCTAACTCTAACACTAACCCTTACCCTAATTCTAAACGTAACAGTAACCCTATCCCTAAACCTTACCCTTACCCTAACCCTAACCCTAACCCTAACCTCAATCCTAACCCTAAACCTTTCCCTTACACTAAACCTAACACTAACCCTAAACATAACCATAACCATAACACTAACCTTAACCCTTACCCTTACCCTAACGCTAACCCTAACCCTAACCTTAACCCTAACTCTAACCCTTACCCTTACCCTAAACCTAACCCTAACCCTAACCCTAACTCTAACCCTAACTCTTACCCTTATCCTAACACTAACCCTAACCCTAATCCTAACCCTGACTCTTACCCAAACCCTAATCTTAAACCTAACCCTAACCCTAACCCTTATCCTAACCCTAAACCTAACCCTAACCCTTACCCTTACCCTAATCCTAAACCTAACCCTAACCCTAAACCTAACACTAACCCTAACCCTTAACCTTACCCTAATCCTAACCCTAACCCTAACCCTAAACCTTACCCGTACCCCAAACCTAACTCTAAACCTTACCCTAAACATAACCCTAACCCTAACCCTAACCCTTACCCTTATTTTAACCCTAACCCTAACCCTAACCCTTACCCTTACCCTAACGCTAACGCTAATCCTAACCTTAACCCTAACCCTAACCCTAACACATACCCTTACCCTAACCCAAACCCTAACCCTAACCGTAACCCTAAACTTAACCCAAACCCTAACCCTAAACCTAACCCTAAACCTAACCCTTACCCTAACCCTTACCCTTACCCCTATCCAAATCTAACCCAAAACATAAACCTTACCCTAACCCTGATCCTAACCCTAACCCTAAACCTTACCCTTACCCTTACCCTTACCCTAACCCTAACCCTTACCCTAACCCTAAACCTAAACCTCACCCTAACCCTTACCCTTACCCCTACCCAAATCTAACCCAAAACGTAACCCTTAACCTAACCCTGACCCTAACCCTAACCCTAACCCTAACCAAAAACCTTACCCTTATCCTAACCCTAACCCTAACCCTAACCCTAACACTAACCCTAAACTTAACCCTAACCCTTACCCTTATATAACCCTAACCCAAACCTAACCTTAACCCTAACCCTAACCCTAACCCCTAACCTTAACCCTAACCCTAACCCTTACACTTATCCTAACCCTAACCCTAACCCTAACACTTACCCTTAACCTAACCCCTACCCTAACCCTAACCCTAACCCTTACCCTAACCGTAATCCTAACCCTAACCCTTACCCTTACCCTAAAACTAACCCTAACCCTAACCCTAATCCTAACACTTTCCCTTACCCTAAACCTAACACTAACCCTAACCCTAACCCTAAAACTTACCCTTACCCTAAACTTAAACCTAACCCTTACCCTAAACCTAAACCTAACCCTAACCCTAAACCTTACCCTTATCCTAACCATAACATTAACCCTAACCCTAACCCTAACACTTACCCTAACCCTAAACCTCACCCTCATCATAACCCTAACCCTTACCCTAACCCTAACTCTAACCCTAACCCTTACCCTAATACTAAACGTAACAGTAACCCTAACCCTAAGCCTTACCCTTACCCTGACCCTAACCCTAACCCCAATCCTAACCTAAGCCTTTCCCTTACACTAAACCTAACCCTAGCCCTAAACATAACCATAACCCTAACACTAACCCTAAACCTTACCCTTACCCTAACGCAAACCCTAAACCTAACCTTAACCCTAACTCTAACCCTTACCCTTACCCTAAACCTAACCCTAAACCTAACCCTAACCCTAACCCTTACCCTTATCCTAACACTAACCCTAACCCTAATCCTAACCCTAACTCTTACGCTTACCCTAACCCTAAACCTAACCCTAACCCTAACCCTAACCCTTATACTAACCCTAACCCTAACCCTAACCCTAACCCTTACCCTTACCCTAATCCTAAACCTAACCCTAAGCCTAACACTAACCCTAACCTTTAACCTTACCCTAACCCTAACCCTAACCCTAACCCTAAACCTTACCCTTACCCTAAACCTAACTCTAAACCTTACCCTAAATATAACCCTAACCCTAACCCTAACCCTTACCCTTATTTTAACCCTAAACCTAACCCTAACCTTTACCCTTACCCTAACCCTAACCCGAACCCTAAACCTTACACTTACACTATACCTAACCCTAACCCTTAAACTAACAATAACCCTAAAACTAATGCTAACCCTTACCCTTACCTTAACCCTAACCCTAACACTTACCCTTACCCTAACGCTAACCCTAACCCTAACCTTAACCCTAACACTAACCCTACACCTTACCCTTAGCCTAAACCTAACCCAACTCTAACCCTAAGCCTAACCCTAACCCTAACCCTTACCCTAACCCTAAACCTAACCCTAACCCTATCCCTAACCCTTACCCTTACCCTAATCCGAACCCTAAATCTAACACTAACCCTAACCCTAAACCTAACCCTTACCCTTACCCTAACCCTAACCCTAAACCTAACTCTAACCCTTACCCTAAACCTAACCCTAACCCTAACCCTTACCCTTACCCTAAAACTAAACCTAACCCTAACCCTAATCCTAACACTTTCCCTTACCCTAAACCTAACCCTAACCCTAACCCTAACCCTAACCTTAACCCTAACCCTAACCCTATCCCTAACCCTTACTCTTACCCTAATCCTAACCCTAAATCTAACACTAACCCTAACCCTAAACCTAACCCTTACCCTTACCCTAACCCTAACCCTAAACCTAACTCTAACCCTTACCCTAACCCTAACCCTAACCCTAACCCTTACCCTTACCTTAAAACTAAACCTAACCCTAACCCTAACTCTAACCCTTACCCTTACCCTAAACCTAACCCTAACCCTAACCCTAACCCTTACCCTTATCCTAACACTAACCCTAACCCTAATCCTAACCCTAACTTTTACCCTTACCCTAACCCTAAACCTAACCCTAACCCTAACCCTAACCCTTATACTAACCATAACCCTAACCCTAACCCTAACCCTTACCCTTACCCTAATCCTAAACCTAACCCTAACCCTAACACTAACCCTAACCCTTAACCTTACCCTAACCCTAACCCTAACCCTAACCCTAAACCTTACCCTTACCCTAAACCTAACTCTAAACCTTACCCTAAACATAACCCTAACCCTAACCCTAACCCTTACCCTTATTTTAACCCTAAACCTAACCCTATCCCTTACCCTTACCCTAACCCTAACCCGAACCCTAAACCTTACACTTACACTATACCTAACCCTAACCCTTACCCTAACAATAACCCTAAAACTAACCCTAACCCTTACCCTTACCTTAACCCTAACCCTAACGCTTACCCTTACCCTAACGCTAACCCTAACCCTAACCTTAACCCTAACACTAACCCTACACCTTACCCTTACCCTAAACCTAACCCTAACTCTAACCCTAAGCCTAACCCTAATCCTAACCCTTAACCTAACCCTAAACCTAACCCTTAAACTAACCCTAACCCTAAAGTTAACCCTAACCCTAACCCTAACCTTAACCCTTAAATTTACCCTAACCCTAATCCTAAACCAAACCCTAACCCTAACCCTAACCCTAACCCTACCCTTAACCCTAACCCTAACCCTATCCCTAACCCTTACCCTTACCCTAATCCTAACCCTAAATCTAACACTAACCCTAACCCTAAACCTAACCCTTACCCTTACCATAACCCTAACCCTAAACCTAACTCTAACCCTAACCCTAACCCCGAATCCTAACCCTAACCCTAACCCTTACCCTTATCCTAACACTACCCCTAAACCTAACCCTAACCCTAACACTTACCCTACCCTAACCATAAACCTAAACATAACACTTACCATTACCCTAATCCCAAACCTAACCCTAACCCTAAACTTAACACTAAACCTTACACTTACCCTAACCCTAAACCTAACCATAAAGCTAACCCAAACCCTAAACCTTACTCTTACGCTAACCCTAACCCTAAACCTTAACCTAACCATAACCCTAACCCTAACACTAACACTTACCATTATCTTAACCCTAACCCTTAACCTAACCCTTACCCTTACCCTTACCCTAACGCTAACCCTAACCCTAACCCTAACCTTAACCCTAACCCTAACCCAAACACATACACTTAACCCAACCCTAACCCTAACCAACCATAACCCTAAACATAACCCTAACCCTAACCCTAACCCTAACCGTTACCCTAATTCTAACCCTAACCCTTACACTTACCCTAAGCCTATCCCTAACCCTAACCCTAACACTAAACCTAACCTTAACCCTAACCCTTAACCTTACCCTTACCCTAACCCTAACCCTAAACCTAACCCTAAACCTTACCCTTACCCTAACACTAACCCTAACCTTAACCCTAACCCTAACCCTAACCTTAACCCTAACCCTTATCCTTACCCTAACCCTAACCCTAACCCTAACCCTAAACATAACCTCAACCCTAAACCTAACCCTTACCCTTACCCTAACCCTAAACCTAAACCTAACCCTAACCCTTACCCTGACCCTATCCCTAACCATAATCCTAACTCTAATTCTAACCTTAACGCTAACCATTACCCTTACCCCAACCCTAACCCTTACCCTTACCCTAACCCTAACCCTAACCCTAACCCTAAATCTTACCCTTAACCTAACCGTAACCCTAACCCCATACCTAACCCTAAACCTAACCCTAACCCTAACCCCTAACCTTAACCCTAACCCTAACCCTTACACTTATCCTAACCCTAACCCTAACCCTAACACTTACCCTTACCCTAACCCCTACCCTAACCCTAACCCTAACCCTAACCGTTACCCTAACCCCTACCCTAACCCTAACCCTAACCCTAACCGTTACCCTAACCCTAACCCTAACCCTTACCCTTACCCTAAACATAAACCTAACCCTAACCCTAATCCTAACCTTTTCCCCTACCCTAAACCTAACCCTAACCGTAACCCTAACCCTAAAACTTGCCGTTACCCTAAACCTAAACCTAACACTTACCCTAAACCTAAACATAAACATAACCCTAAACCTTACCCTTGTACTAACCATAACATTAATCCTAACCCTGACCCTAACACTTAACCTTACCCTAAACCTAACCCTAATCATAACCCTAACCCTTACACTAACCCTAATTCTAACACTAACCCTTACCCTAATACTAAATGTAACAGTAACCCTAACCCTAAACCTTACCCTTACCCTAACCCTAACCCTAACCCTAACCCCAATCCTAACCCTAAACATTTCCCTTACACTAAACCTAACCCTAGCCCTAAACATAACCATAACCATAACACTAACCCTAACCCTTACCCTTACCCTAACACTAACCCTAACCCTAACCTTAACCCTAACTCTAACCCTTACCCTAACCCTAAACGTAACCCTAACCCTAACCCTAACCCTAACTCTAACCCTAACCCTTACCCTTATCCTAACACTAGCCCTAACCCTAATCCTAACCCTAACTCTTACCCTTACCCTAACCCTAACCCTTATCCTAAACCTAACCCTAACCCTAACCCTAACCCTTACCCTTACCCTAATCCTAAACCTAACCCTAACCCTAACACTAACCCTAACCCTTAACCTTACCCTAATCCTAACCCTAACCCTAACCCTAAACCTTACCCTTACCCTAAACCTAACTCTAAACCTTACCCTAAACATAACCCTAACCCTAACCCTAACCCTTTCCCTTATTTTAACTCTAACCCTAACCCTAACCCTTACCCTTACCCTCACGCTATCCCTAACCCTAACCCTAACCCTAAACCTAACCCTTACCCTAAACCTCACCCTTACCCCTACCCAAATCTAACACAAAACCTGAACCTTACCCTAACCATGACCCTAACCCTAACCCTAAACCTTACCCTTACCCTTACCCTAACCCTAACCCTTACCCTAACCCTAAACCTAAATCTTACCCTAACCCTTACCCTTACCCCTACCCAAATCTAACCCAAAACCTAACCCTTACCCTAACCCTGACACTAACGCTAACCCTAACCCTAACCCTAAACCTTACCCTTAACCTAACCCTAACCCTAACCCTAAACCTAACCCTAACCACAACCCTAAACCTAACACTAACCCTAAACCTAACCCTAACCCTTACCCTTATGTTACCCTAACCCCAAACCTAACCTTAACCCTAACCCTAACCCTAACCCTAACCTTAACCCTAACCCTAACCCTTACACTTATCCTAACCCAAACCCTAACCCTAACACTTACCCTTACCCTAACCCCTACCCTAAGCCTAACCATAACCCTAACCCTAACCCTAACCCTAACATTTACCCTTACCCTAAAACTAAACCTAACCCTAACCCTAATCCTAACCCTTTCCCTTACCCTAAACCTAACCCTAACCCTAACCCTAACCCTAAAACTTACCCTTACCCTAAACCTAAACCTAACACTTGCCCTAATCATAAACCTAACCCTAACCCTAAACCTTACCCTTATCCTAACCATAACATTAACCCTAACCCTAACCCTAACACTTACCCTAACCCTAAACCTCACCCTAATCATAACCCTAACCCTTACCCTAACCCTAACTCTAACCCTAACCCTTACCCTAATACTAAACGTAACAGTAACCCTAACCCTAAACCTTACCCTTACCCTAACCCTAACCCTAACCCTAACCCCAATCCTAACCCTAAATTTTTCCCTTACACTAAACCTAACCCTAGCCCTAAACATAACCATAACCCTAACTCTAACCCTAACCCTTACCCTTACCCTAACGCTAAACCTAACCCTAACTTTAACCCCAACTCTAACCCTTACCCTTACCCTAAACCTAACCCTAACCCTAACCCTAACCCTTACCCTTACCCTTATCCTAACACTAACCCTAACCCTAATCCTAACCCTAACTCTTACCCTTACCCTAACCCTAAACCTAACCCTAACCCTAACCCTAACCCTAATCCTACCCTAACCCTAACCCTAACCCTAACCCTTACCCTTACCCTAATCCTAACCCTAACCCTAACCCTAACCCTAACCCTAAACCTTAAGCTTACCCTAACACTAACCCTAACCCAAACCGTAAACCTAAACCTTACCCTTACCCTAAACCTAACTCTAAACCTTACCCTAAACATAACCCTAAGCCTAACCCTAACCCTAACCCTTACCCTTATTTTAACCCTAAACCTAACCCTAACCCTTACCCTTACCCTAACCCTAACCCGAACCCTAAACCTTACACTTACACTATACCTAACCCTAACCCTTACCATAACAATAACCCTAAAACTAACCCTAACCCTTACCCTTACCTTAACCCTAACCCTAACGCTTACCCTTACCCTAACGCTAACCCTAACCCTAACCTTAACCCTAACACTAACCCTACACCTTACCCCTACCCTAAACCTAACCCTAATTCTAACCCTAAGCCTAACCTTAACCCTAACCCTTACCGTAACCCTAAACCTAACCCTTAAACTAATCCTAACCCTAAAGTTAACCCTAACCCTAACCCTGACCTTAACCCTTAAACTTACCCTAACCCTAATCCTAAACCAAACCCTAACCCTAACCCTAACCCTAACCTTAACCCTAACCCTAACCCTATCCCTAACCCTTACCCTTACCCTAATCCTAACCCTAAATCTAACACTAACCCTAACCCTAAACCTAACCCTTACCCTTACCCTAACCCTAACCCTTACCCTTACCCTAACACTAACCCTAACCTTAACCCTAACCCTAACCCTAACCCTAACCTTAACCCTAACCCTTATCCTTACCCTAACCCTAACCATAACCCTAACCCTAAACCTAACCTCAACCCTAAACCTAACCCTTACCCTTACCCTAACCCTAAACCTAAACCTAAACCTAACCCTTACCCTGACCCTATCCCTAAGCATAATCCTAACTCTAACTCTAACCTTAACGCTAACCCTTACCCTTACCCTAAACCTAACCCTAACCCTAACACTTAGCCTTACCCTAACCCTAACCCTAATCCTAAACCTTACCCTTAACCTAACCTTAACCCTGACCCTAAACCTAACCTTCACCCCAACCCTAAACCTAACATTAACCCTAAACCTAACCCTAACCCTTACCCTTATGTAACCCTAAGCCCAAACCTAACCCTAACCCTAACCCTAACCCCTAACCTTAACCCTAACCCTAACCCTTACACTTATCCTAACCCTAACCCTAACCCTAACACTTACCCTTAACCTAACCCCTACCCTAACCCTAACCCTAACCCTAACCCTTACCCTAACCCTAACCCTAACCCTAACCCTTACCCTAACCCTAACCCTTACCCTAACCCTAACCCTTACCCTAAACATAAACCTAACCCTAACCCTAATCCTAACCCTTTCCCTTACCCTAAACCTAACCCTAACCGTAACCCTAACCACAAAACTTGCCCTTACCCTAAACCTAAACCTAACACTTACCCTAAACCTAAACCTAACCCTAACCCTAAACCTTACCCTTATCCTAACCATAACATTAACCCTAACACTAACCCTAACACTTACCCTTACCCTAAACCTAACCCTAATCATAACCCTAACCCTTACCCTAACCGTAACTGTAACACTAACCCTTACCCTAACACTAAACGTAACAGTAACCCTAACCCTAAACCTTACCCTTACCCTAACCGTAACCCTAACCCTAACCCCAATCCTAACCCTAAAGCTTTCCCTTACACTAAACCTAACCCTAGCCCTAAACATAACCATAACCATAACACTAACCTTAACCCTTACCCTTACCCTAACGCTAACCCTAACCCTAACCTTAACCCTAACTCTAACCCTTACCCTTACCCTAAACCTAACCCTACCCCTAACCCTAACCCTAACTCTAACCCTAACCCTTACCCTTATCCTAACACTAACCCTAACCCTAATCCTAACCCTAACTCTTACCCTTACCCTAACCCTAAACCTAACCCTAACCCTAACCCTTATACTAACCCTAACCCTAACCCTAACCCTAAACCTTACCCTTACCCTAATCCTAAATCTAACCCTAACCCTAACACTAACCCTAACCCTTAACCTTACCCTAATCCTAACCCTAACCCTAACCCTAACCCTAAACCTTACCCTTACCCTAAACCTAACTCTAAACCTTACCCTAAACATAACCCTAACCCTAACCCTAACCCTTACCCTTATTTTAACCCTAACCCTAACCCTAACCCTTACCCTTACCGTAACGCTAACGCTAACCCTAACCTTAACCCTAACCCTAACCCTAACACATACCCTTACCCTAACCCAAACCCTAACCCTAACCGTAACCCTAAACTTAACCCAAACCCTAACCCTAACCCTAACCCTAACTTACCCTAACTTACCCTAATCCTTACCCTTACCCTTATCCAAATCTAACCCAAAACCTAAACCTTACCCTAACCCTGACCCTAACCCTAACCGTAAACCTTACCCTTACCCTTACCCTAACCCTAACCCTTACCCTAACCCTAAACCGAAACCTTACCCTAACCCTTACCCTTACCACTACCCAAATCTAACCCAAAACCTAACCCTTACACTAACCCTGACCCTAACCCTAACCCTAACCCTAACTCTAAACATTACCCTTAACCTAACCCTAACCCTAACCCTAAACCTAACCCTAACCACAACCCTAAACCTAACACTAACCCTAAACCTAACCCTAACCCTTACCCTTATGTAACCCTAACCCCAAACCTAACCTTAACCCTAACCCTAACCCTAACCACTAACCTTAACCCTAACCCTAACCCTTACACTTATCCTAACACTAACCCTAACCCTAACACTTACCCTTACCCTAACCCCTACCCTAAACCTAACCCTAACCCTTACCCTAACCCTAACCCTAACCCTAACCCTTACCCTTACCCTAAAACTAAACCTAACCCTAACCCTAATCCTAACCCTTTCCCTTACCCTAAACCTAACCCTAACCCTAACCCTAAAACTTACCCTCACCCTAAACCTAAACCTAACACTTACCCTAAACCTAAACCTAACCCTAACCCAAAACCTTACCCTTATCCTAACCATAACATTAACCCTAACCCTAACCCTAACACTTACCCTAACCCTAAACCTCACCCTAATCATAACCCTAACCCTTACCCTAACCCTAACTCTAACCCTAACCCTTACCCTAATACTAAACTTAACAGTAACCCTAACCCTAAACCTTACCCTTACCCTAACCCAAAAACTAACCCCAATCCTAACCCTAAACCTTTCCCTTACACTAAACCTAACCCTAGCCCTAAACATAACCATAACCCTAACACTAACCCTAACCCTTACCATTACCCTAACGCTAACCCTAACCCTAAACTTAACCCTAACTCTAACCCTTACCCTTACCCTATACCTAACCCTAACCCTAACCCTAACACTTACCTTATCCTAACACTAACCCTAACCCTAATCCTAACCCTAACTCTTACCCTTACCCTAACCCTAAACCTAAACCTAACACTAACCCTAACCCTTATCCTAACCCTAACCCTAACCCTAACCCTAACCCTTACCCTTACCCTAATCCTAACCCTAACCCTAACCCTAACCCTAACCCTAAACCTTAAGCTTACCCTAACACTAACCCTAACCCAAACCGTAAACCTAAACCTTACCCTTACCCTAAACCTAACTCTAAACCTTACCCTAAACATAACCCTAAGCCTAACCCTAACCCTAACCCTTACCCTTATTTTAACCCTAAACCTAACCCTAACCCTTACCCTTACCCTAACCCTAACCCGAACCCTAAACCTTACACTTACACTATACCTAACCCTAACCCTTACCATAACAATAACCCTAAAACTAACCCTAACACTTACCCTTACCTTAACCCTAACCCTAACGCTTACCCTTACCCTAACGCTAACCCTAACCCTAACCTTAACCCTAACACTAACCCTACACCTTACCCCTACCCTAACCTAACCCTAATTCTAACCCTAAGCCTAACCTTAACCCTAACCCTTACCGTAACCCTAAACCTAACCCTTAAACTAATCCTAACCCTAAAGTTAACCCTAACCCCTGACCTTAACACTTAAACTTACCCTAACCCTAATCCTAAACCAAACCCTAACCCTAACCCTAACCCTAACCTTAACCCTAACCCTAACCCTATCCCTAACCCTTACCCTTACCCTAATCCTAACCCTAAATCTAACACTAACCCTAACCCTAAACCTAACCCTTACCCTTACCCTAACCCTAACCCTTACCCTTACCCTAACACTAACCCTAACCTTAACCCTAACCCTAACCCTAACCCTAACCTTAACCCTAACCCTTATCCTTACCCTATCCCTAACCATAACCCTAACCCTAAACCTAACCTCAACCCTAAACCTAACCCTTACCCTTACCCTAACCCTAAACCTAAACCTAAACCTAACCCTTACCCTGACCCTATCCCTAAGCATAATCCTAACTCTAACTCTAACCTTAACGCTAACCCTTACCCTTACCCTAAACCTAACCCTAACCCTAACACTTACCCTTACCCTAACCCTAACCCTAACCCTAAACCTTACCCTTAACCTAACCTTAACCCTGACCCTAAACCTAACCTTCACCCCAACCCTAAACCTAACATTAACCCTAAACCTAACCCTAACCCTTACCCTTATGTAACCCTAACCCAAACCTAACCCTAACCCTAACCCTAACCCCTAACCTTAACCCTAACCCTAACCCTTACACTTATCCTAACCCTAACCCTAACCCTAACACTTACCCTTAACCTAACCCCTACCCTAACCCTAACCCTAACCCTAACCCTTACCCTAACCCTAACCCTAACCCTAACCCTTACCCTAACCCTAACCCTTACCCTAACCCTAACCCTTACCCTAAACATAAACCTAACCCTAACCCTAATCCTAACCCTTTCCCTTACCCTAAACCTAACCCTAACCGTAACCCTAACCACAAAACTTGCCCTTACCCTAAACCTAAACCTAACACTTACCCTAAACCTAAACCTAACCCTAACCCTAAACCTTACCCTTATCCTAACCATAACATTAACCCTAACACTAACCCTAACACTTACCCTTACCCTAAACCTAACCCTAATCATAACCCTAACCCTTACCCTAACCGTAACTGTAACACTAACCCTTACCCTAACACTAAACGTAACAGTAACCCTAACCCTAACCCTAAACCTTACCCTTACCCTAACCGTAACCCTAACCCTAACCCCAATCCTAACCCTAAAGCTTTCCCTTACACTAAACCTAACCCTAGCCCTAAACATAACCATAACCATAACACTAACCTTAACCCTTACCCTTACCCTAACGCTAACCCTAACCCTAACCTTAACCCTAACTCTAACCCTTACCCTTACCCTAAACCTAACCCTACCCCTAACCCTAACCCTAACTCTAACCCTAACCCTTACCCTTATCCTAACACTAACCCTAACCCTAATCCTAACCCTAACTCTTACCCTTACCCTAACCCTAAACCTAACCCTAACCCTAACCCTTATACTAACCCTAACCCTAACCCTAACCCTAAACCTTACCCTTACCCTAATCCTAAATCTAACCCTAACCCTAACACTAACCCTAACCCTTAACCTTACCCTAATCCTAACCCTAACCCTAACCCTAACCCTAAACCTTACCCTTACCCTAAACCTAACTCTAAACCTTACCCTAAACATAACCCTAACCCTAACCCTAACCCTTACCCTTATTTTAACCCTAACCCTAACCCTAACCCTTACCCTTACCGTAACGCTAACGCTAACCCTAACCTTAACCCTAACCCTAACCCTAACACATACCCTTACCCTAACCCAAACCCTAACCCTAACCGTAACCCTAAACTTAACCCAAACCCTAACCCTAACCCTAACCCTAACCCTTACCCTAATCCTTACCCTTACCCTTATCCAAATCTAACCCAAAACCTAAACCTTACCCTAACCCTGACCCTAACCCTAACCGTAAACCTTACCCTTACCCTTACCCTAACCCTAACCCTTACCCTAACCCTAAACCGAAACCTTACCCTAACCCTTACCCTTACCACTACCCAAATCTAACCCAAAACCTAACCCTTACACTAACCCTGACCCTAACCCTAACCCTAACCCTAACTCTAAACATTACCCTTAACCTAACCCTAACCCTAATCCTAAACCTAACCCTAACCACAACCCTAAACCTAACACTAACCCTAAACCTAACCCTAACCCTTACCCTTATGTAACCCTAACCCCAAACCTAACCTTAACCCTAACCCTAACCCTAACCACTAACCTTAACCCTAACCCTAACCCTTACACTTATCCTAACCCTAACCCTAACCCTAACACTTACCCTTACCCTAACCCCTACCCTAAACCTAACCCTAACCCTTACCCTAACCCTAACCCTAACCCTAACCCTTACCCTTACCCTAAAACTAAACCTAACCCTAACCCTAATCCTAACCCTTTCCCTTACCCTAAACCTAACCCTAACCCTAACCCTAAAACTTACCCTCACCCTAAACCTAAACCTAACACTTACCCTAAACCTAAACCTAACCCTAACCCTAAACCTTACCCTTATCCTAACCATAACATTAACCCTAACCCTAACCCTAACACTTACCCTAACCCTAAACCTCACCCTAATCATAACCCTAACCCTTACCCTAACCCTAACTCTAACCCTAACCCTTACCCTAATACTAAACTTAACAGTAACCCTAACCCTAAACCTTACCCTTACCCTAACCCTAAAACTAACCCCAATCCTAACCCTAAACCTTTCCCTTACACTAAACCTAACCCTAGCCCTAAACATAACCATAACCCTAACACTAACCCTAACCCTTACCATTACCCTAACGCTAACCCTAACCCTAAACTTAACCCTAACTCTAACCCTTACCCTTACCCTATACCTAACCCTAACCCTAACCCTAACACTTACCTTATCCTAACACTAACCCTAACCCTAATCCTAACCCTAACTCTTACCCTTACCCTAACCCTAAACCTAAACCTAACACTAACCCTAACCCTTATCCTAACCCTAACCCTAACCCTAACCCTAACCCTTACCCTTACCCTAATCCTAACCCTAACCCTAACCCTAACCCTAACCCTAAACCTTAAGCTTACCCTAACACTAACCCTAACCCAAACCGTAAACCTAAACCTTACCCTTACCCTAAACCTAACTCTAAACCTTACCCTAAACATAACCCTAAGCCTAACCCTAACCCTAACCCTTACCCTTATTTTAACCCTAAACCTAACCCTAACCCTTACCCTTACCCTAACCCTAACCCGAACCCTAAACCTTACACTTACACTATACCTAACCCTAACCCTTACCATAACAATAACCCTAAAACTAACCCTAACACTTACCCTTACCTTAACCCTAACCCTAACGCTTACCCTTACCCTAACGCTAACCCTAACCCTAACCTTAACCCTAACACTAACCCTACACCTTACCCCTACCCTAAACCTAACCCTAATTCTAACCCTAAGCCTAACCTTAACCCTAACCCTTACCGTAACCCTAAACCTAACCCTTAAACTAATCCTAACCCTAAAGTTAACCCTAACCCTAACCCTGACCTTAACCCTTAAACTTACCCTAACCCTAATCCTAAACCAAACCCTAACCCTAACCCTAACCCTAACCTTAACCCTAACCCTAACCCTATCCCTAACCCTTACCCTTACCCTAATCCTAACCCTAAATCTAACACTAACCCTAACCCTAAACCTAACCCTTACCCTTACCCTAACCCTAACCCTTACCCTTACCCTAACACTAACCCTAACCTTAACCCTAACCCTAACCCTAACCCTAACCTTAACCCTAACCCTTATCCTTACCCTATCCCTAACCATAACCCTAACCCTAAACCTAACCTCAACCCTAAACCTAACCCTTACCCTTACCCTAACCCTAAACCTAAACCTAAACCTAACCCTTACCCTGACCCTATCCCTAAGCATAATCCTAACTCTAACTCTAACCTTAACGCTAACCCTTACCCTTACCCTAAACCTAACCCTAACCCTAACACTTACCCTTACCCTAACCCTAACCCTAACCCTAAACCTTACCCTTAACCTAACCTTAACCCTGACCCTAAACCTAACCTTCACCCCAACCCTAAACCTAACATTAACCCTAAACCTAACCCTAACCCTTACCCTTATGTAACCCTAAGCCCAAACCTAACCCTAACCCTAACCCTAACCCCTAACCTTAACCCTAACCCTAACCCTTACACTTATCCTAACCCTAACCCTAACCCTAACACTTACCCTTAACCTAACCCCTACCCTAACCCTAACCCTAACCCTAACCCTTACCCTAACCCTAACCCTAACCCTAACCCTTACCCTAACCCTAACCCTTACCCTAACCCTAACCCTTACCCTAAACATAAACCTAACCCTAACCCTAATCCTAACCCTTTCCCTTACCCTAAACCTAACCCTAACCGTAACCCTAACCACAAAACTTGCCCTTACCCTAAACCTAAACCTAACACTTACCCTAAACCTAAACCTAACCCTAACCCTAAACCTTACCCTTATCCTAACCATAACATTAACCCTAACACTAACCCTAACACTTACCCTTACCCTAAACCTAACCCTAATCATAACCCTAACCCTTACCCTAACCGTAACTGTAACACTAACCCTTACCCTAACACTAAACGTAACAGTAACCCTAACCCTAAACCTTACCCTTACCCTAACCGTAACCCTAACCCTAACCCCAATCCTAACCCTAAAGCTTTCCCTTACACTAAACCTAACCCTAGCCCTAAACATAACCATAACCATAACACTAACCTTAACCCTTACCTTTACCCTAACGCTAACCCTAACCCTAACCTTAACCCTAACTCTAACCCTTACCCTTACCCTAAACCTAACCCTACCCCTAACCCTAACCCTAACTCTAACCCTAACCCTTACCCTTATCCTAACACTAACCCTAACCCTAATCCTAACCCTAACTCTTACCCTTACCCTAACCCTAAACCTAACCCTAACCCTAACCCTTATACTAACCCTAACCCTAACCCTAACCCTAAACCTTACCCTTACCCTAATCCTAAATCTAACCCTAACCCTAACACTAACCCTAACCCTTAACCTTACCCTAATCCTAACCCTAACCCTAACCCTAACCCTAAACCTTACCCTTACCCTAAACCTAACTCTAAACCTTACCCTAAACATAACCCTAACCCTAACCCTAACCCTTACCCTTATTTTAACCCTAACCCTAACCCTAACCCTTACCCTTACCGTAACGCTAACGCTAACCCTAACCTTAACCCTAACCCTAACCCTAACACATACCCTTACCCTAACCCAAACCCTAACCCTAACCGTAACCCTAAACTTAACCCAAACCCTAACCCTAACCCTAACCCTAACCCTTACCCTAATCCTTACCTTTACCCTTATCCAAATCTAACCCAAAACCTAAACCTTACCCTAACCCTGACCCTAACCCTAACCCTAAACCTTACCCTTACCCTTACCCTAACCCTAACCCTTACCCTAACCCTAAACCGAAACCTTACCCTAACCCTTACCCTTACCACTACCCAAATCTAACCCAAAACCTAACCCTTACACTAACCCTGACCCTAACCCTAACCCTAACCCTAACTCTAAACATTACCCTTAACCTAACCCTAACCCTAACCCTAAACCTAACCCTAACCACAACCCTAAACCTAACACTAACCCTAAACCTAACCCTAACCCTTACCCTTATGTAACCCTAACCCCAAACCTAACCTTAACCCTAACCCTAACCCTAACCACTAACCTTAACCCTAACCCTAACCCTTACACTTATCCTAACCCTAACCCTAACCCTAACACTTACCCTTACCCTAACCCCTACCCTAAACCTAACCCTAACCCTTACCCTAACCCTAACCCTAACCCTAACCCTTACCCTTACCCTAAAACTAAACCTAACCCTAATCCTAATCCTAACCCTTTCCCTTACCCTAAACCTAACCCTAACCCTAACCCTAAAACTTACCCTCACCCTAAACCTAAACCTAACACTTACCCTAAACCTAAACCTAACCCTAACCCTAAACCTTACCCTTATCCTAACCATAACATTAACCCTAACCCTAACCCTAACACTTACCCTAACCCTAAACCTCACCCTAATCATAACCCTAACCCTTACCCTAACCCTAACTCTAACCCTAACCCTTACCCTAATACTAAACTTAACAGTAACCCTAACCCTAAACCTTACCCTTACCCTAACCCTAAAACTAACCCCAATCCTAACCCTAAACCTTTCCCTTACACTAAACCTAACCCTAGCCCTAAACATAACCATAACCCTAACACTAACCCTAACCCTTACCATTACCCTAACGCTAACCCTAACCCTAACCTTAACCCTAACTCTAACCCTTACCCTTACCCTATACCTAACCCTAACCCTAACCCTAACACTTACCTTATCCTAACACTAACCCTAACCCTAATCCTAACCCTAACTCTTACCCTTACCCTAACCCTAAACCTAAACCTAACACTAACCCTAACCCTTATCCTAACCCTAACCCTAACCCTAACCCTAACCCTTACCCTTACCCTAATCCTAAACCTAACCCTAACCCTAACACTAACCCTAACCCTTAACCTTACCCTAATCCTAACCCTAACCCTAACCCTAAACCTTACCCTTACCCTAAACCTAACTCTAAACCTTACCCTAAACATAACCCTAACCCTAACCCTAACCCTTACCCTTATTTTAACCCTAAACCTAACCCTAACCCTTACCCTTACCCTAACCCTAACCCGAACCCTAAACCTTACACTTACACTATACCTAACCCTAACCCTTACCCTAACAATAACCCTAAAACTAACCCTAACCCTTACCCTTACCTTAACCCTAACCCTAACGCTTACCCTTACCCTAACGCTAACCCTAAACCTAACCTTAACCCTAACACTAACCCTACACCTTACCCTTACCCTAAACCTAACCCTAACTCTAACCCTAAGCCTAACCCTAACCGTAACCCTTACCCTAATCCTAAACCTAACCCTTAAACTAACCCTAACCCTAAAGTTAACCCTAACCCTAACCCTAAACTTAACCCTTAACCTTACCCTAACCCTAATCCTAAACCAAATCCTAACCCTAACCCTAACCTTAACCCTAACCCTAACCCTATCCCTAACCCTTACCCTTACCCTAATCCTAACCCTAAATCTAACACTAACCCTAACCCTAAACCTAACCCTTACCCTTACCCTAACCCTAACCCTAAACCTAACTCTAACCCTAACCCTAACCCCGAATCCTAACCCTAACCCTAACCCTTACCCTTATCCTAACACTACCCCTAAACCTAACCCTAACCCTAACACTTACACTACCCTAACCATAAACCTAAACATAACCCTTACCATTACCCTAATCCCAAACATAACCCTAACCCTAAACTTAACACTAAACCTTACCCTTACCCTAACCCTAAACCTAACCATAACCCTAACCCAAACCCTAAACCTTACTCTTACCCTAACCCTAACCCTAAACCGTACCCTAACCATAACCCTAACCCTAACACTAACACTTACCATTATCTTAACCCTAACCCTAAACCTAACCCTTACCCTTACCCTTACCCTAACGCTAACCCTAACCCTAACCCTAACCCTAACCTTAACCCAAACCCTAACCCAAACACATACACTTAACCCAACCCTAACCCTAACCAACCATAACCCTAAACATAACCCTAACCCTAACCCTAAATGTTACCCTAATTCTAACCCTAACCCTTACACTTACCCTAAGCCTATCCCAAACTCTAACCCTAACACTAAACCTAACCTTAACCCTAACCCTTAATCTTACCCTTACCCTAACCCTAAACCTAAACCGAACCCTAACCCTTACCCTTACCCTAACACTAACCATAACCTTAACCCTAACCCTAACCCTAACCCTAACCTTAACCCTAACCCTTATCTTTACCCTAACCCTAACCATAACCCTAACCATAAACCTAACCTCAAACCTAAACCTAACCCATACCCTTACCCTAACCCTAAACCTAAACCTAACCCTAACCCTTACCCTGACCCTATCCCTAACCATAATCCTAACTCTAACTCTAACCTTAACGCTAAGCCTTACCCTTACCCTAACCCTAACCCTAACCCTTACCCTTAACCTAACCCTAACCCTAACCCTAACCCTAAAGCTTACCCTTAACCTAACCTTAACCCTAACCCTAAACCTAACCCTCACCCCAACCCTAAACCTAACACTAACCCTAAAACTAACCCTAACCCTTACCCTTATGTAACCCTAACCCCAAACCTAACCCTAACCCTAACCCTAACCCTAA
The DNA here is from genome assembly GCA_024803745.1 of Megascapheus bottae. Taxonomy (NCBI): domain Eukaryota; kingdom Metazoa; phylum Chordata; class Mammalia; order Rodentia; family Geomyidae; genus Megascapheus; species Megascapheus bottae. The sequence continues at coordinate 622,140 of JANJXV010000343.1, forward strand.
CCCCTAACCTTAACCCTAACCCTAACCCTTACACTTATCCTAACCCTAACCCTAACCCTAACACTTACCCTTACTGTAACCCCTACCCTAACCCTAACCCTAACCCTAACCCTTACCCTAACCCTAACCCTAACCCTTACCCTTACCCTAAACATAAACCTAACCCTAACCCTAATCCTAACCCTTTCCCTTACCCTAAACCTAACCCTAACCATAACCCTAACCCTAAAACTTGTCCTTACCCAAAACCTAAACCTAACACTTACCCTGAACCTAAACCTAATCCTAACCCTAAACCTTACCCTTATCCTAACCATAACATTAACCCTAAGCCTAACCCTAACACTTACCCTTACCCTAAACCTAACCCTAATCATAAACCTAACCCTTACCCTAACCCTAACTCTAACCCTAACCCTTACCCTAATACTAAACGTAACAGTAACCCTAACCCGAAACCTTACCCTTACCCTAACCCTAACCCTAACCCCAATCCTAACCCTAAACCTTTCCCTTACACTAAACCTAACGCTAACCCTAAACATAACCATAACCCTAACTCTAACCCTAACCCTTATACTTACCCTAACGCTAACCCTAACCCTAAACTTAACCCTAACTCTAACCCTTACCCTTACCCTTACACTAAACCTAACCCTAACCCTAACCCTAACCCTAACCCTTACCCTTATCCTAACACTAACCCTAACAGTAATCCTAACCGTAACTCTTACCCTTACCCTAACCCTAAACCTAACCCTAACCCTAACCCTAACCCTTATCCTAACCCTAACCCTAACCCTAACCCTAACCCTTACCCTTACCCTTACCCTAATCCTAAACCTAACCCTAACCCTAACACTAACCCTAACCCTTAACCTTACCCTAATCCTAACCCTAACCCTAACCCTAAACCTTACCCTTACCCTAAACCTAACTCTAAACCTTACCCTAAATATAACCCTAACCTTAACCCTAAAACCTACCCTTAATTTAACCCTAAACCTAACCCTAACCCTTACCCTTACCCTAACCCTAACCTGAACCCTAAACCTTACACTTACACTAAACCTAACCCTAACCCTTACGCTAACAATAACCCTTAAACTAACCCTAACCTTTACCCTTACCTTAACCCTAACCCTAACACTAACCCTAACCCTTAACCTTACCCTAATCCTAACCCTAAACCTAACCTTAACCCTAAAACTATCCCTACACCTTACCCTTACCCTAAACCTAACCCTAACTCTAACCCTAAGCCTAACCCTAAACCTAACCCTTACCCTAACCCTAAACCTAACCCTAACCCTAAAGTTAACCCTAACCCTAACCCTAACCTTAACCCTTAACCTTACTGTAACCTAATCCTAAACCAAACCCTAACCCTAACCCTAACCTTAACCCTAACCCTAACCCTATCCCTAACCCTTACCCTTACCCTAATCCTAACCCTAAATCTAACACTAACCCTAACCCTAAACCTAACCCTTACCCTTACCCTAACCCTAACCCTAAACCTAACTCTAACCCTAACCCTAACCCCGAATCCTAACCCTAACCCTAACCCTTACCCTTATCCTAACACTACCCCTAAACCTAACCCTAACCCTAACACTTACTCTTACCCTAACCCCTACACTAAGCCTAACCCTAACCCTTCCCCAACCCTAACCCTAACTCTAACCCTTACCCTTACCCTAAACCTAAACCTAACCCTAAACCTAACCCTAAACATTTCCCTTACCCTAAACCTAAACCTAACCCTAACCCGAACCTTAACCCTAAATTTACCCTTACCCAAAACCTAACCCTAACCCTTGTCCTAAACTTAACCCTAACCCTAACCCTTACCCTTATCCTAACCCTAACTCTAACCCTAACCCTAACACTTACCCTTACCCAAACCCTAATCCTAACCATAACCCTAACCTTAACCCTAACCCTATTACCCTTACCCTAAACCTAAACCTAAACCTACCCCTAACCCTAACCGTAACCCTAACCATATCCCTAACCCTTACCCTTACCCTAACCCTAACCCTAAACCTAACACTAACCCTAAACCTAACCTAACCCCGAACCCTAACCCTAAGCCTTACCCTAACCCTAACCCTTACCCTTATCCTAACACTAACCCTAAACCTAACCCTAACACTGACACTTACCCTTACCCTATCCCTAAACCTAACCCTAACCTTAACCCTTACCCTAACCATAACCCTAACCCTAAACCTAACCATTACCCTTACCCTAATCCTAAACCTAACCCTATCCCTAACCCTAACCTTAACCCTAACCCTTATCCTTACCCTAACCCCAACCATAACCCTAACCCTAAACCTAACCCCAACCCTAAACCTAACCCTTACCCTAACCCTAATCCTAAACCTAAACCTAACCGTAACCCTTACCCTGACCCTATCCCTAACCATAATCCTAACTCTAACCCTAACCTTAACGCTAACCCTTACCCTTACACTAACCCTAACCCTAACCCTAACCCTAATCCTAAACCTAATCCTAACTCTAAACCTAACCCTTACCCTAACAATACCCCTGGCCCTAACCCTAATCCTAACCCTTACTCTTTCCCTAACCATAACCACAAACTTACCCCTAACCCTAACAATAACGCTTACCCAAACACAAACTCTAACCCAAACTCTTACCCTTACCTAAACCTAACCTTAACCCTAACACTAACACTAACCCTAACCCTTACCGTTACCCTAACCCTAACCCTAACCCTAACCCTAACCCTAACCCTAACCCCTACCCTAACCCTAACCCTAACCCTAACACTTACCCTACCCCTAACCCTAACCTTAAGCTTTACCCTTACCCTAAACCTAAACCTAACCCTACCCCTAACCCTAACCCTAACTCTAAGACTTACCCAAACCCTAACCCCAACCCTAACCCTAAACCTAACCCTAACCCTAACCCTAACCTTAACTCCAACGCTAAACCTAACCCTAACCCTTACCCTAACCATAACCCTAACCCTAACCCTAACCCTAAAACTTACCCTTACCCTAACTCTAACCCTAACACTAAAACTAACCCTAACCCTTATCCTAATCCTAATCCTAACCCTATCCCTAACCCTTAACCTAACCCTAACACTAACACTAACCCCTAACCCTAGCCATTACCCTAACGATAACACTAACCGTAACCCCTGACTCTAACCATAAACCTAACGCTAACCCCTAACCCTAACCCTAACCCTAACCCTTAGCCTTATCCAAACCTCAACCTAATCCTAATACTTACCCTAACACCTACCCAAACCCTAAAGATAACCCTTACCCTTACCCTAACCCTATTCCTAACCCTAACCCTAACAATTACATTTACCCTAACCCTAAACCTAAACCTAAACCTAATCCTAACCCTAACCCTAACCCTTACTCTTACCCTAACCCTAACCGTAAACCTAACCCTAACCCTAAACCTTACCCTTACCCTTACCCTAACCCTAACCCTAACCCTTACCCTAAATCTAACCTTAACCCTAACCCTAACTTTTACTCTTACCTTAACCCTAACCCTAACCCTAACACTTACCCTTACCCTAACGCGAACCCTAACCATAACCCTGAACCTAAACCTTACCCTTACCATAACCATATTCCTAACCTTAAACCCAAACCTAAACCTAACCCTAACCCGTAACCCTAGCCCTAACCCTATCCCTAACCCTTACCCTTACTCTGACCCTAACCCTAAAAATAACACTCACCATAACCCTAACCCTAACCATTACCTTTACCCTAACCCTAAACCTAACCCTAACCCTAACCCTAACCCTAACCCTAACTCGTAACCCTAAACCTAACGGTAACTCTAACCCTAACCCTTACCCTTATCCTAACCCTAACACTAACCCTAACCCTAACTCTACCCCTAACCCTAACCCTTATGCTTACCCTAATCCTAAACATAACCCTAAACCTAACCCTAACCCTTACCCTTACCCTAACCCTAACCCGAACCCTAAACCTTACACTTACACTAACCCTAACCCTAACCCTAACCCTTACCCGAACAATAACCCTAAAACTAACCCTAACCCTTACCCTTCCCTTAACCTTAACCCTAACGCTTACCCTTACCCTAACGCTAACCCTAACCCTAACCTTAACCCTAACACTAACCCTACACCTTACCCTTACCCTAAACCTAACCCTAACTCTAACCCTAAGCCTAACCCTGACCCAAACCCTTACCCTAACCCTAAAACTAACCCTTAAACTAACCCTAACCCTAAAGTTAACCCTAACCCTAACCCTAACCTTAACCCTTAACCTTACCCTAACCCTAATCCTAAACCAAACCCTAACCCTAACCCTAACCCTAACCTTAAACCTAACCCTAACCCTATCTCTAACACTTACCCTTACCCTAATCCTAACCCTAAATCTAACAGTAACCCTAACCCTAAACTTAACCCTTACCCTAAACCTAACTCTAACCCTAACCCTAACCCCAAATCCTAACCCTAACCCTAACCCTTACCCTTATCCTAACACTACCCCTAAACCTAACCCTAACCCTAACACTTACCCTTCCCTAACCATAAACCTAAACATAAACCTTACCATTATCCTAATCCCAAACCTAAAACTAACCCTAAACTTAACACTAAACCTTACCCTTACCCTAACCCTAACCCTAAACCTAAACTTAACCCTAACACTTACCCTTTCCCTAAACCTAACCCTAACCCTAACCCTAACCCTAAACCTTACCCTTAACCTAACCTTAACCCTGACCCTAAACCTAACCCTCACCCCAACCCTAAACCTAACACTAACCCTAAACATAACCCTAACCCTTACCCTTATGTAACCCTAACCACAAACCTTACCCTAACCCTAACCCTAACACCTAACCTTAACCCTAAACCTAACCCTTACACTTATCCTAACCCTAACCCTAACCCTAACACTTACCCTTACCCTAACCCCTACCCTAACCCTAACCCTAACCCTTTCCCTAACCCTAACCCTAACCCTAACCCTTACCCTTACCCTAAACATAAACCTAACCCTAACCCTAATCATTACCCTTTCCCTTACCCTAAACCTAACCCTAACCGTAACCCTAACCCTAAAACTTGCCCTTACCCTAAACCTAAACCTAACACTTACCCTAAACCTAAACCTAACCCTAACCCTAAACCTTACCCTTATCCTAACCATAACATTAACCCTAACCCTAACCCTAACACTTACCCTTACCCTAAACCTAACCCTAATCATAACCCTAACCCTTACCCTAACGCTAACTCTAACACTAACCCTTACCCTAATTCTAAAAGTAACAGTAACCCTATCCCTAAACCTTACCCTTACCCTAACCCTAACCCTAACCCTAACCTCAATCCTAACCCTAAACCTTTCCCTTACACTAAACCTAACACTAACCCTAAACATAACCATAACCATAACACTAACCTTAACCCTTACCCTTACCCTAACGCTAACCCTAACCCTAACCCTTACCCTATACCTAACCCTAACCCTAACCCTAACACTTACCTTATCCTAACACTAACCCTAACCCTAATCCTAACCCTAACTCTTACCCTTACCCTAACCCTAAACCTAAACCTAACACTAACCCTAACCCTTATCCTAACCCTAACCCTAACCCTAACCCTAACCCTTACCCTTACCCTAATCCTAAACCTAACCCTAACCCTAACACTAACCCTAACCCTTAACCTTACCCTAATCCTAACCCTAACCCTAACCCTAAACCTTACCCTTACCCTAAACCTAACTCTAAACCTTACCCTAAACATAACCCTAACCCTAACCCTAACCCTTACCCTTATTTTAACCCTAAACCTAACCCTAACCCTTACCCTTACCCTAACCCTAACCCGAACCCTAAACCTTACACTTACACTATACCTAACCCTAACCCTTACCCTAACAATAACCCTAAAACTAACCCTAACCCTTACCCTTACCTTAACCCTAACCCTAACGCTTACCCTTACCCTAACGCTAACCCTAAACCTAACCTTAACCCTAACACTAACCCTACACCTTACCCTTACCCTAAACCTAACCCTAACTCTAACCCTAAGCCTAACCCTAACCGTAACCCTTACCCTAATCCTAAACCTAACCCTTAAACTAACCCTAACCCTAAAGTTAACCCTAACCCTAACCCTAAACTTAACCCTTAACTTTACCCTAACCCTAATCCTAAACCAAATCCTAACCCTAACCCTAACCTTAACCCTAACCCTAACCCTATCCCTAACCCTTACCCTTACCCTAATCCTAACCCTAAATCTAACACTAACCCTAACCCTAAACCTAACCCTTACCCTTACCCTAACCCTAACCCTAAACCTAACTCTAACCCTAACCCTAACCCCGAATCCTAACCCTAACCCTAACCCTTACCCTTATCCTAACACTACCCCTAAACCTAACCCTAACCCTAACACTTACACTACCCTAACCATAAACCTAAACATAACCCTTACCATTACCCTAATCCCAAACATAACCCTAACCCTAAACTTAACACTAAACCTTACCCTTACCCTAACCCTAAACCTAACCATAACCCTAACCCAAACCCTAAACCTTACTCTTACCCTAACCCTAACCCTAAACCGTACCCTAACCATAACCCTAACCCTAACACTAACACTTACCATTATCTTAACCCTAACCCTAAACCTAACCCTTACCCTTACCCTTACCCTAACGCTAACCCTAACCCTAACCCTAACCCTAACCTTAACCCAAACCCTAACCCAAACACATACACTTAACCCAACCCTAACCCTAACCAACCATAACCCTAAACATAACCCTAACCCTAACCCTAAATGTTACCCTAATTCTAACCCTAACCCTTACACTTACCCTAAGCCTATCCCAAACTCTAACCCTAACACTAAACCTAACCTTAACCCTAACCCTTAATCTTACCCTTACCCTAACCCTAAACCTAAACCGAAACCTAACCCTTACCCTTACCCTAACACTAACCATAACCTTAACCCTAACCCTAACCCTAACCCTAACCTTAACCCTAACCCTTATCTTTACCCTAACCCTAACCATAACCCTAACCATAAACCTAACCTCAAACCTAAACCTAACCCATACCCTTACCCTAACCCTAAACCTAAACCTAACCCTAACCCTTACCCTGACCCTATCCCTAACCATAATCCTAACTCTAACTCTAACCTTAACGCTAAGCCTTACCCTTACCCTAACCCTAACCCTAACCCTTACCCTTAACCTAACCCTAACCCTAACCCTAACCCTAAAGCTTACCCTTAACCTAACCTTAACCCTAACCCTAAACCTAACCCTCACCCCAACCCTAAACCTAACACTAACCCTAAAACTAACCCTAACCCTTACCCTTATGTAACCCTAACCCCAAACCTAACCCTAACCCTAACCCTAACCCTAACCCCTAACCTTAACCCTAACCCTAACCCTTACACTTATCCTAACCCTAACCCTAACCCTAACACTTACCCTTACTGTAACCCCTACCCTAACCCTAACCCTAACCCTAACCCTTACCCTAACCCTAACCCTAACCCTTACCCTTACCCTAAACATAAACCTAACCCTAACCCTAATCCTAACCCTTTCCCTTACCCTAAACCTAACCCTAACCATAACCCTAACCCTAAAACTTGTCCTTACCCAAAACCTAAACCTAACACTTACCCTAAACCTAAACCTAACCCTAACCCTAAACCTTACCCTTATCCTAACCATAACATTAACCCTAAGCCTAACCCTAACACTTACCCTTACCCTAAACCTAACCCTAATCATAAACCTAACCCTTACCCTAACCCTAACTCTAACCCTAACCCTTACCCTAATACTAAACGTAACAGTAACCCTAACCCGAAACCTTACCCTTACCCTAACCCTAACCCTAACCCCAATCCTAACCCTAAACCTTTCCCTTACACTAAACCTAACGCTAACCCTAAACATAACCATAACCCTAACTCTAACCCTAACCCTTATACTTACCCTAACGCTAACCCTAACCCTAAACTTAACCCTAACTCTAACCCTTACCCTTACCCTTACACTAAACCTAACCCTAACCCTAACCCTAACCCTAACCCTTACCCTTATCCTAACACTAACCCTAACAGTAATCCTAACCGTAACTCTTACCCTTACCCTAACCCTAAACCTAACCCTAACCCTAACCCTAACCCTTATCCTAACCCTAACCCTAACCCTAACCCTAACCCTTACCCTTACCCTTACCCTAATCCTAAACCTAACCCTAACCCTAACACTAACCCTAACCCTTAACCTTACCCTAATCCTAACCCTAACCCTAACCCTAAACCTTACCCTTACCCTAAACCTAACTCTAAACCTTACCCTAAATATAACCCTAACCTTAACCCTAAAACCTACCCTTAATTTAACCCTAAACCTAACCCTAACCCTTACCCTTACCCTAACCCTAACCTGAACCCTAAACCTTACACTTACACTAAACCTAACCCTAACCCTTACGCTAACAATAACCCTTAAACTAACCCTAACCTTTACCCTTACCTTAACCCTAACCCTAACACTAACCCTAACCCTTAACCTTACCCTAATCCTAACCCTAAACCTAACCTTAACCCTAAAACTATCCCTACACCTTACCCTTACCCTAAACCTAACCCTAACTCTAACCCTAAGCCTAACCCTAAACCTAACCCTTACCCTAACCCTAAACCTAACCCTAACACTAAAGTTAACCCTAACCCTAACCCTAACCTTAACCCTTAACCTTACTGTAACCTAATCCTAAACCAAACCCTAACCCTAACCCTAACCTTAACCCTAACCCTAACCCTATCCCTAACCCTTACCCTTACCCTAATCCTAACCCTAAATCTAACACTAACCCTAACCCTAAACCTAACCCTTACCCTTACCCTAACCCTAACCCTAAACCTAACTCTAACCCTAACCCTAACCCCGAATCCTAACCCTAACCCTAACCCTTACCCTTATCCTAACACTACCCCTAAACCTAACCCTAACCCTAACACTTACTCTTACCCTAACCCCTACACTAAGCCTAACCCTAACGCTTCCCCAACCCTAACCCTAACTCTAACCCTTACCCTTACCCTAAACCTAAACCTAACCCTAAACCTAACCCTAAACATTTCCCTTACCCTAAACCTAAACCTAACCCTAACCCGAACCTTAACCCTAAATTTACCCTTACCCAAAACCTAACCCTAACCCTTGTCCTAAACTTAACCCTAACCCTAACCCTTACCCTTATCCTAACCCTAACTCTAACCCTAACCCTAACACTTACCCTTACCCAAACCCTAATCCTAACCATAACCCTAACCTTAACCCTAACCCTATTACCCTTACCCTAAACCTAAACCTAAACCTACCCCTAACCCTAACCGTAACCCTAACCATATCCCTAACCCTTACCCTTACCCTAACCCTAACCCTAAACCTAACACTAACCCTAAACCTAACCTAATCCCGAACCCTAACCCTAAGCCTTACCCTAACCCTAACCCTTACCCTTATCCTAACACTAACCCTAAACCTAACCCTAACACTGACACTTACCCTTACCCTATCCCTAAACCTAACCCTAACCTTAACCCTTACCCTAACCATAACCCTAACCCTAAACCTAACCATTACCCTTACCCTAATCCTAAACCTAACCCTATCCCTAACCCTAACCTTAACCCTAACCCTTATCCTTACCCTAACCCCAACCATAACCCTAACCCTAAACCTAACCCCAACCCTAAACCTAACCCTTACCCTAACCCTAATCCTAAACCTAAACCTAACCGTAACCCTTACCCTGACCCTATCCCTAACCATAATCCTAACTCTAACCCTAACCTTAACGCTAACCCTTACCCTTACACTAACCCTAACCCTAACCCTAACCCTAATCCTAAACCTAATCCTAACTCTAAACCTAACCCTTACCCTAACAATACCCCTGGCCCTAACCCTAATCCTAACCCTTACTCTTTCCCTAACCATAACCACAAACTTACCCCTAACCCTAACAATAACGCTTACCCAAACACAAACTCTAACCCAAACTCTTACCCTTACCTAAACCTAACCTTAACCCTAACACTAACACTAACCCTAACCCTTACCGTTACCCTAACCCTAACCCTAACCCTAACCCTAACCCTAACCCTAACCCTAACCCCTACCCTAACCCTAACCCTAACCCTAACACTTACCCTACCCCTAACCCTAACCTTAAGCTTTACCCTTACCCTAAACCTAAACCTAACCCTACCCCTAACCCCAACCCTAACCCTAAACCTAACCCTAACCCTAACCCTAACCTTAACTCCAACGCTAAACCTAACCCTAACCCTTACCCTAACCATAACCCTAACCCTAACCCTAACCCTAAAACTTACCCTTACCCTAACTCTAACCCTAACACTAAAACTAACCCTAACCCTTATCCTAATCCTAATCCTAACCCTATCCCTAACCCTTAACCTAACCCTAACACTAACACTAACCCCTAACCCTAGCCATTACCCTAACGATAACACTAACCGTAACCCCTGACTCTAACCATAAACCTAACGCTAACCCCTAACCCTAACCCTAACCCTAACCCTTAGCCTTATCCAAACCTCAACCTAATCCTAATACTTACCCTAGCACCTACCCAAACCCTAAAGATAACCCTTACCCTTACCCTAACCCTAATCCTAACCCTAACCCTAACAATTACATTTACCCTAACCCTAAACCTAAACCTAAACCTAATCCTAACCCTAACCCTAACCCTTACTCTTACCCTAACCCTAACCGTAAACCTAACCCTAACCCTAAACCTTACCCTTACCCTTACCCTAACCCTAACCCTAACCCTTACCCTAAATCTAACCTTAACCCTAACCCTAACTTTTACTCTTACCTTAACCCTAACCCTAACCCTAACACTTACCCTTACCCTAACGCGAACCCTAACCATAACCCTGAACCTAAACCTTACCCTTACCATAACCATATTCCTAACCTTAAACCCAAACCTAAACCTAACCCTAACCCGTAACCCTAGCCCTAACCCTATCCCTAACCCTTACCCTTACTCTGACCCTAACCCTAAAAATAACACTCACCATAACCCTAACCCTAACCATTACCTTTACCCTAACCCTAAACCTAACCCTAACCCTAACCCTAACCCTAACCCTAACTCGTAACCCTAAACCTAACGGTAACTCTAACCCTAACCCTTACCCTTATCCTAACCCTAACACTAACCCTAACCCTAACTCTACCCCTAACCCTAACCCTTATGCTTACCCTAATCCTAAACATAACCCTAAACCTAACCCTAACCCTTACCCTTACCCTAACCCTAACCCGAACCCTAAACCTTACACTTACACTAACCCTAACCCTAACCCTTACCCGAACAATAACCCTAAAACTAACCCTAACCCTTACCCTTCCCTTAACCCTAACCCTAACGCTTACCCTTACCCTAACGCTAACCCTAACCCTAACCTTAACCCTAACACTAACCCTACACCTTACCCTTACCCTAAACCTAACCCTAACTCTAACCCTAAGCCTAACCCTGACCCAAACCCTTACCCTAACCCTAAAACTAACCCTTAAACTAACCCTAACCCTAAAGTTAACCCTAACCCTAACCCTAACCTTAACCCTTAACCTTACCCTAACCCTAATCCTAAACCAAACCCTAACCCTAACCCTAACCCTAACCTTAAACCTAACCCTAACCCTATCTCTAACACTTACCCTTACCCTAATCCTAACCCTAAATCTAACAGTAACCCTAACCCTAAACTTAACCCTTACCCTAAACCTAACTCTAACCCTAACCCTAACCCCAAATCCTAACCCTAACCCTAACCCTTACCCTTATCCTAACACTACCCCTAAACCTAACCCTAACCCTAACACTTACCCTTCCCTAACCATAAACCTAAACATAAACCTTACCATTATCCTAATCCCAAACCTAAAACTAACCCTAAACTTAACACTAAACCTTACCCTTACCCTAACCCTAACCCTAAACCTAAACTTAACCCTAACACTTACCCTTTCCCTAAACCTAACCCTAACCCTAACCCTAACCCTAAACCTTACCCTTAACCTAACCTTAACCCTGACCCTAAACCTAACCCTCACCCCAACCCTAAACCTAACACTAACCCTAAACATAACCCTAACCCTTACCCTTATGTAACCCTAACCACAAACCTTACCCTAACCCTAACCCTAACACCTAACCTTAACCCTAAACCTAACCCTTACACTTATCCTAACCCTAACCCTAACCCTAACACTTACCCTTACCCTAACCCCTACCCTAACCCTAACCCTAACCCTTTCCCTAACCCTAACCCTAACCCTAACCCTTACCCTAAACATAAACCTAACCCTAACCCTAATCATTACCCTTTCCCTTACCCTAAACCTAACCCTAACCGTAACCCTAACCCTAAAACTTGCCCTTACCCTAAACCTAAACCTAACACTTACCCTAAACCTAAACCTAACCCTAACCCTAAACCTTACCCTTATCCTAACCATAACATTAACCCTAACCCTAACCCTAACACTTACCCTTACCCTAAACCTAACCCTAATCATAACCCTAACCCTTACCCTAACGCTAACTCTAACACTAACCCTTACCCTAATTCTAAAAGTAACAGTAACCCTATCCCTAAACCTTACCCTTACCCTAACCCTAACCCTAACCCTAACCTCAATCCTAACCCTAAACCTTTCCCTTACACTAAACCTAACACTAACCCTAAACATAACCATAACCATAACACTAACCTTAACCCTTACCCTTACCCTAACGCTAACCCTAACCCTAACCTTAACCCTAACTCTAACCCTTACCCTTACCCTAAACCTAACCCTAACCCTAACCCTAACTCTAACCCTAACCCTTACCCTTATCCTAACACTAACCCTAACCCTAATCCTAACCCTGACTCTTACCCTTACCCTAATCTTAAACCTAACCCTAACCCTAACCCTTACCCTTACCTTAGCCCTAACCCTAACGCTTACCCTTACCCTAACGCTAACTCTAACCCTAACCTTAACCCTAACACTAACCCTACACCTTACCCTTACCCTAAACCTAACCCTAACTCTAACCCTAAGCCTAACCCTGACCCAAACCCTTACCCTAACCCTAAAACTAACCCTTAAACTAACCCTAACCCTAAAGTTAACCCTAACCCTAACCCTAACCTTAACCCTTAACCTTACCCTAACCCTAATCCTAAACCAAACCCAAACCCTAACCCTAACCCTAACCCTAACCTTAACCCTAACCCTAACCCTATCTCTAACCCTTACACTTACCCTAATCCTAACCCTAAATCTAACATTAACCCTAACCCTAAACCTAACCCTTACCCTAAACCTAACTCTAACCCTAACCCTAACCCCAAATCCTAACCCTAACCCTAACCCTTACCCTTATCCTAACACTACCCCTAAACCTAACCCTAACCCTAACACTTACCCTACCCTAACCATAAACCTAAACATAACCCTTACCATTATCCTAATCCCAAACCTAAACCTAACCCTAAACTTAACACTAAACCTTACCCTTACCCTAACCCTAAACCTAACCATAACCCTAACCCAAACCCTAAACCTTACTTTTACCCTAACCCTAACCCTAAACCTTACCCTAACCATAACCCTAACCCTAACACTAATACTTACCATTATCTTAACCCTAACCCTAAACCTAACCCTTACCCTTACCCTTACCCTAACGCTAACCCAAACCCTAACCCTAACCTTAACCCTAACCCTAACCCTAAAACATACACTTAACCCAACCCTAACCCTAACCAACCATAACCCTAAACATAACCCTAACGCTAACCCTAACCCTAACCTTACCCTAATTCTAACCCTAACCCGTACAGTTACCCTAAGCCTATCCCTAACCCTAACCCTAACACTAAACCTAACTTAACCCTAACCCTTAACCTTACCCTTACCCTAACCCTAAACCTAAACCTAACCCTAACCCTTACCCTTACCCTAACACTAACCATAACCTTAACCCTAACCCAAACCCTAACCCTAACCTTAACCCTAACCCTTATCCTTACCCTAACCCTAACCATAACCCTAACCCTAAACCTAACCTCAACCCTAAACCTAACCCTTACCCTTACCTTAACCCTAAACCTAACCCTAACCCTAACACTTACCCTTTCCCTAAACCTAACCCTAACCCTAACCCTAACCCTAAACCTTACCCTTAACCTAACCTTAACCCTGACCCTAAACCTAACCCTCACCCCAACCCTGAACCTAACACTAACCCTAAACATAACCCTAACCCTTACCCTTATGTAACCCTAACCACAAACCTTACCCTAACCCTAACCCTAACACCTAACCTTAACCCTAAACCTAACCCTTACACTTATCCTAACCCTAACCCTAACCCTAACACTTACCCTTACCCTAACCCCTACCCTAACCCTAACCCTAACCCTAACCCTTACCCTAACCCTAACCCTAACCCTAACCCTTACCCTTACCCTAAACATAAACCTAACCCTAACCCTAATCATAACCCTTTCCCTTACCCTAAACCTAACCCTAACCGTAACCCTAACCCTAAAACTTGCCCTTACCCTAAACCTAAACCTAACACTTACCCTAAACCTAAACCTAACCCTAACCCTAAACCTTACCCTTATCCTAACCATAACATTAACCCTAACCCTAACCCTAACACTTACCCTTACCCTAAACCTAACCCTAATCATAACCCTAACCCTTACCCTAACCCTAACTCTAACACTAACCCTTACCCTAATTCTAAACGTAACAGTAACCCTATCCCTAAACCTTACCCTTACCCTAACCCTAACCCTAACCCTAACCTCAATCCTAACCCTAAACCTTTCCCTTACACTAAACCTAACACTAACCCTAAACATAACCATAACCATAACACTAACCTTAACCCTTACCCTTACCCTAACGCTAACCCTAACCCTAACCTTAACCCTAACTCTAACCCTTACCCTTACCCTAAACCTAACCCTAACCCTAACCCTAACTCTAACCCTAACCCTTACCCTTATCCTAACACTAACCCTAACCCTAATCCTAACCCTGATTCTTACCCTTACCCTAATCTTAAACCTAACCCTAACCCTAACCCTTATCCTAACCCTAAACCTAACCCTAACCCTTACCCTTACCCTAATCCTAAACCTAACCCTAACCCTAAACCTAACACTAACCCTAACCCTTAA
>JANJXV010000343.1:640000-667500 GCA_024803745.1 Megascapheus bottae
TATACTAACCCTAACCCTAACCCTAACCCTAACCCTTACCCTTACCCTAATCCTAAACCTAACCCTAACCCTAACACTAACCCTAACCCTTAACCTTACCCTAACCCTAACCCTAACCCTAACCCTAAACCTTACCCTTACCCTAAACCTAACTCTAAACCTTACCCTAAACATAACCCTAACCCTAACCCTAACCCTTACCCTTATTTTAACCCTAAACCTAACCCTATCCCTTACCCTTACCCTAACCCTAACCCGAACCCTAAACCTTACACTTACACTATACCTAACCCTAACCCTTACCCTAACAATAACCCTAAAACTAACCCTAACCCTTACCCTTACCTTAACCCTAACCCTAACGCTTACCCTTACCCTAACGCTAACCCTAACCCTAACCTTAACCCTAACACTAACCCTACACCTTACCCTTACCCTAAACCTAACCCTAACTCTAACCCTAAGCCTAACCCTAATCCTAACCCTTAACCTAACCCTAAACCTAACCCTTAAACTAACCCTAACCCTAAAGTTAACCCTAACCCTAACCCTAACCTTAACCCTTAAATTTACCCTAACCCTAATCCTAAACCAAACCCTAACCCTAACCCTAACCCTAACCCTACCCTTAACCCTAACCCTAACCCATCCCTAACCCTTACCCTTACCCTAATCCTAACCCTAAATCTAACACTAACCCTAACCCTAAACCTAACCCTTACCCTTACCCTAACCCTAACCCTAAACCTAACTCTAACCCTAACCCTAACCCCGAATCCTAACCCTAACCCTAACCCTTACCCTTATCCTAACCCTACCCCTAAACCTAACCCTAACCCTAACACTTACCCTACCCTAACCATAAACCTAAACATAACCCTTACCATTACCCTAATCCCAAACCTAACCCTAACCCTAAACTTAACACTAAACCTTACACTTACCCTAACCCTAAACCTAACCATAAAGCTAACCCAAACCCTAAACCTTACTCTTACGCTAACCCTAACCCTAAACCTTAACCTAACCATAACCCTAACCCTAACACTAACACTTACCATTATCTTAACCCTAACCCTTAACCTAACCCTTACCCTTACCCTTACCCTAACGCTAACCCTAACCCTAACCCTAACCTTAACCCTAACCCTAACCCAAACACATACACTTAACCCAACCCTAACACTAACCAACCATAACCCTAAACATAACCCTAACCCTAACCCTAACCCTAACCGTTACCCTAATTCTAACCCTAACCCTTACACTTACCCTAAGCCTATCCCTAACCCTAACCCTAACACTAAACCTAACCTTAACCCTAACCCTTAACCTTACCCTTACCCTAACCCTAACCCTAAACCTAACCCTAAACCTTACCCTTACCCTAACACTAACCCTAACCTTAACCCTAACCCTAACCCTAACCTTAACCCTAACCCTTATCCTTACCCTAACCCTAACCCTCACCCTAACCCTAAACATAACCTCAACCCTAAACCTAACCCTTACCCTTACCCTAACCCTAAACCTAAACCTAACCCTAAACCTTACCCTGACCCTATCCCTAACCATAATCCTAACTCTAATTCTAACCTTAACGCTAACCATTACCCTTACCCCAACCCTAACCCTTACCCTTACCCTAACCCTAACCCTAACCCTAACCCTAAATCTTACCCTTAACCTAACCTTAACCCTAACCCCAAACCTAACCCTAAACCTAACCCTAACCCTAACCCCTAACCTTAACCCTAACCCTAACCCTTACACTTATCCTAACCCTAACCCTAACCCTAACACTTACCCTTACCCTAACCCCTACCCTAACACTAACCCTAACCCTAACCGTTACCCTAACCCCTACCCTAACCCTAACCCTAACCCTAACCGTTACCCTAACCCTAACCCTAACCCTTACCCTTACCCTAAACATAAACCTAACCCTAACCCTAATCCTAACCTTTTCCCCTACCCTAAACCTAACCCTAACCGTAACCCTAACCCTAAAACTTGCCGTTACCCTAAACCTAAACCTAACACTTACCCTAAACCTAAACATAAACATAACCCTAAACCTTACCCTTATACTAACCATAACATTAATCCTAACCCTGACCCTAACACTTAACCTTACCCTAAACCTAAACCTAATCATAACCCTAACCCTTACACTAACCCTAATTCTAACACTAACCCTTACCCTAATACTAAATGTAACAGTAACCCTAACCCTAAACCTTACCCTTACCCTAACCCTAACCCTAACCCTAACCCCAATCCTAACCCTAAACATTTCCCTTACACTAAACCTAACCCTAGCCCTAAACATAACCATAACCATAACACTAACCCTAACCCTTACCCTTACCCTAACACTAACCCTAACCCTAACCTTAACCCTAACTCTAACCCTTACCCTAACCCTAAACGTAACCCTAACCCTAACCCTAACCCTAACTCTAACCCTAACCCTTACCCTTATCCTAACACTAGCCCTAACCCTAATCCTAACCCTAACTCTTACCCTTACCCTAACCCTAACCCTTATCCTAAACCTAACCCTAACCCTAACCCTAACCCTTACCCTTACCCTAATCCTAAACCTAACCCTAACCCTAACACTAACCCTAACCCTTAACCTTACCCTAATCCTAACCCTAACCCTAACCCTAAACCTTACCCTTACCCTAAACCTAACTCTAAACCTTACCCTAAACATAACTCTAACCCTAACCCTAACCCTTTCCCTTATTTTAACTCTAACCCTAACCCTAACCCTTACCCTTACCCTCACGCTATCCCTAACCCTAACCCTAACCCTAAACCTAACCCTTACCCTAAACCTCACCCTTACCCCTACCCAAATCTAACACAAAACCTGAACCTTACCCTAACCATGACCCTAACCCTAACCCTAAACCTTACCCTTACCCTTACCCTAACCCTAACCCTTACCCTAACCCTAAACCTAAATCTTACCCTAACCCTTACCCTTACCCCTACCCAAATCTAACCCAAAACCTAACCCTTACCCTAACCCTGACACTAACGCTAACCCTAACCCTAACCCTAATCCTTACCCTTAACCTAACCCTAACCCTAACCCTAAACCTAACCCTAACCACAACCCTAAACCTAACACTAACCCTAAACCTAACCCTAACCCTTACCCTTATGTTACCCTAACCCCAAACCTAACCTTAACCCTAACCCTAACCCTAACCCCTAACCTTAACCCTAACCCTAACCCTTACACTTATCCTAACCCAAACCCTAACCCTAACACTTACCCTTACCCTAACCCCTACCCTAAGCCTAACCATAACCCTAACCCTAACCCTAACCCTAACCTTTACCCTTACCCTAAAACTAAACCTAACCCTAACCCTAATCCTAACCCTTTCCCTTACCCTAAACCTAACCCTAACCCTAACCCTAACCCTAAAACTTACCCTTACCCTAAACCTAAACCTAACACTTGCCCTAATCCTAAACCTAACCCTAACCCTAAACCTTACCCTTATCCTAACCATAACATTAACCCTAACCCTAACCCTAACACTTACCCTAACCCTAAACCTCACCCTAATCATAACCCTAACCCTTACCCTAACCCTAACTCTAACCCTAACCCTTACCCTAATACTAAACGTAACAGTAACCCTAACCCTAAACCTTACCCTTACCCTAACCCTAACCCTAACCCTAACCCCAATCCTAACCCTAAATTTTTCCCTTACACTAAACCTAACCCTAGCCCTAAACATAACCATAACCCTAACACTAACCCTAACCCTTACCCTTACCCTAACGCTAAACCTAACCCTAACTTTAACCCCAACTCTAACCCTTACCCTTACCCTAAACCTAACCCTAACCCTAACCCTAACCCTTACCCTTACCCTTATCCTAACACTAACCCTAACCCTAATCCTAACCCTAACT
The DNA here is from genome assembly GCA_024803745.1 of Megascapheus bottae. Classification (NCBI taxonomy): domain Eukaryota; kingdom Metazoa; phylum Chordata; class Mammalia; order Rodentia; family Geomyidae; genus Megascapheus; species Megascapheus bottae. Next base: position 643,949 of record JANJXV010000343.1, read on the forward strand.
CTTACCCTTACCCTAACCCTAAACCTAACCCTAACCCTAACCCTAACCCTAATCCTACCCTAACCCTAATCCTAACCCTAACCCTTACCCTTACCCTAATCCTAACCCTAACCCTAACCCTAACCCTAACCCTAAACCTTAAGCTTACCCTAACACTAACCCTAACCCAAACCCTAAACCTAAACCTTACCCTTACCCTAAACCTAACTCTAAACCTTACCCTAAACATAACCCTAAGCCTAACCCTAACCCTAACCCTTACCCTTATTTTAACCCTAAACCTAACCCTAACCCTTACCCTTACCCTAACCCTAACCCGAACCCTAAACCTTACACTTACACTATACCTAACCCTAACCCTTACCATAACAATAACCCTAAAACTAACCCTAACCCTTACCCTTACCTTAACCCTAACCCTAACGCTTACCCTTACCCTAACGCTAACCCCAACCCTAACCTTAACCCTAACACTAACCCTACACCTTACCCCTACCCTAAACCTAACCCTAATTCTAACCCTAAGCCTAACCTTAACCCTAACCCTTACCGTAACCCTAAACCTAACCCTTAAACTAATCCTAACCCTAAAGTTAACCCTAACCCTAACCCTGACCTTAACCCTTAAACTTACCCTAACCCTAATCCTAAACCAAACCCTAACCCTAACCCTAACCCTAACCCTAACCTTAACCCTAACCCTAACCCTATCCCTAACCCTTACCCTTACCCTAATCCTAACCCTAAATCTAACACTAACCCTAACCCTAAACCTAACCCTTACCCTTACCCTAACCCTAACCCTTACCCTTACCCTAACACTAACCCTAACCTTAACCCTAACCCTAACCCTAACCCTAACCTTAACCCTAACCCTTATCCTTACCCTAACCCTAACCATAACCCTAACCCTAAACCTAACCTCAACCCTAAACCTAACCCTTACCCTTACCCTAACCCTAAACCTAAACCTAAACCTAACCCTTACCCTGACCCTATCCCTAAGCATAATCCTAACTCTAACTCTAACCTTAACGCTAACCCTTACCCTTACCCTAAACCTAACCCTAACCCTAACACTTACCCTTACCCTAACCCTAAACCTAACCCTAACCCTAAACCTTACCCTTAACCTAACCTTAACCCTGACCCTAAACCTAACCTTCACCCCAACCCTAAACCTAACATTAACCCTAAACCTAACCCTAACCCTTACCCTTATGTAACCCTAAGCCCAAACCTAACCCTAACCCTAACCCTAACCCCTAACCTTAACCCTAACCCTAACCCTTACACTTATCCTAACCCTAACCCTAACCCTAACACTTACCCTTAACCTAACCCCTACCCTAACCCTAACCCTAACCCTAACCCTTACCCTAACCCTAACCCTAACCCTAACCCTTACCCTAACCCTAACCCTTACCCTAACCCTAACCCTTACCCTAAACATAAACCTAACCCTAACCCTAATTCTAACCCTTTCCCTTACCCTAAACCTAACCCTAACCGTAACCCTAACCACAAAACTTGCCCTTACCCTAAACCTAAACCTAACACTTACCCTAAACCTAAACCTAACCCTAACCCTAAACCTTACCCTTATCCTAACCATAACATTAACCCTAACACTAACCCTAACACTTACCCTTACCCTAAACCTAACCCTAATCATAACCCTAACCCTTACCCTAACCGTAACTGTAACACTAACCCTTACCCTAACACTAAACGTAACAGTAACCCTAACCCTAAACCTTACCCTTACCCTAACCGTAACCCTAACCCTAACCCCAATCCTAACACTAAAGCTTTCCCTTACACTAAACCTAACCCTAGCCCTAAACATAACCATAACCATAACACTAACCTTAACCCTTACCCTTACCCTAACGCTAACCCTAACCCTAACCTTAACCCTAACTCTAACCCTTACCCTTACCCTAAACCTAACCCTACCCCTAACCCTAACCCTAACTCTAACCCTAACCCTTACCCTTATCCTAACACTAACCCTAACCCTAATCCTAACCCTAACTCTTACCCTTACCCTAACCCTAAACCTAACCCTAACCCTAACCCTTATACTAACCCTAACCCTAACCCTAACCCTAAACCTTACCCTTACCCTAATCCTAAATCTAACCCTAACCCTAACACTAACCCTAACCCTTAACCTTACCCTAATCCTAACCCTAACCCTAACCCTAACCCTAAACCTTACCCTTACCCTAAACCTAACTCTAAACCTTACCCTAAACATAACCCTAACCCTAACCCTAACCCTTACCCTTATTTTAACCCTAACCCTAACCCTAACCCTTACCCTTACCGTAACGCTAACGCTAACCCTAACCTTAACCCTAACCCTAACCCTAACACATACCCTTACCCTAACCCAAACCCTAACCCTAACCGTAACCCTAAACTTAACCCAAACCCTAACCCTAACCCTAACCCTAACCCTTACCCTAATCCTTACCCTTACCCCTATCCAAATCTAACCCAAAACCTAAACCTTACTCTTACCCTAACCCTAACCCTAAACCTTACCCTAACCATAACCCTAACCCTAACACTAACACTTACCATTATCTTAACCCTAACCCTAAACCTAACCCTTACCCTTACCCTTACCTAACGCTAACCCTAACTCTAACCCTAACCTTAACCCTAACCCTAACCCAAACACATACACTTAACCCAACCCTAACCCTAACCAACCATAACCCTAAACATAACCCTAACCCTAACCCTAACCGTACATGTTACCCTAATTCTAACCCTAACCCTTACACTTACCCTAAGCCTATCCCTAACCCTAACCATAACACTAAACCTAACTTAACCCTAACCCTTAACCTTACCCTTACCCTAACCCTAACCCTAAACCTAACCCTAAACCTTACCCTTACCCTAACACTAACCCTAACCTTAACCCTAAACCTAACCCTAACCCTAACCTTAACCCTAACCCTTATCCTTACCCTAACCCTAACCATAACCCTAACCCTAAACCTAACCTCAACCCTACACCTAACCCTTACCCTTACCCTAACCCTAAACCTAAACCTAACCCTAACCCTTACCCTGACCCTATCCCTAACCATAATCCTAACTCTAATTCTAACCTTAATGCTAACCATTAATCTTACCCTAACTCTAACCCTAACCCTTACGCTTACCCTAACCCTAACCCTAAGCCTAACCCTAAACCTTACCCTTAACCTAACCTTAACCCTAACCCCAAACCTAACCCTAACCCTAACCCTAACCCTAACCCCTAACCTTAACCCTAACCCTAACCCTTACACTTATCCTAACCCTAAACCTAACCCTAACACTTACCCTTACCCTAACCCCTACCCTAACCCTAATCCTTACCCTAACCCTTACCCTAAACCTAACCCTAACCCTAACCCTTACCCTTACCCTAAACATAAACCTAACCCTAACCCTAATCCTAACCTTTTCCCTTACCTAAACCTAACCCTAACCGTAACCCTAACCCTAAAACTTGCCCTTACCCTAAACCTAAACCTAACACTTACGCTAAACCTAAACCTAACCCTAACCCTAAACCTTACCCTTATCCTAACCATAACATTAATCCTAACCCTAACCCTAACACTTACCCTTACCCTAAACCTAACCCTAATCATAACCCTAACCCTTACACTAACCCTAACTCTAACACTAACCCTTACCCTAATACTAAATGTAACAGTAACCCTAACCCTAAACCTTACCCTTACCCTAACCCTAACCCTAACCCTAACCCCAATCCTAACCCTAAACCTTTCCCTTACACTAAACCTAACCCTAGCCCTAAACATAACCATAACCATAACACTAACCCTAACCCTTACCCTTACCCTAACGCTAACCCTAACCCTAACCTTAACCCTAACTCTAACCCTTACCCTTACCTTAAACGTAACCCTAACCCTAACCCTAACCCTAACTCTAACCCTAAACCTTACCCTTATCCTAACACTAACCCTAACCCTAATCCTAACCCTAACTCTTAACCTTACCCTAACCCTAACCCTTATCCTAACCCTAACCCTAACCTTAACCCTAACCCTTACCCTTACCCTAATCCTAAACCTAACCCTAACCCTAACACTAACCCTAACCCTTAACCTTATCCTAATCCTAACCCTAACCCTAACCCTAACCCTAAACCTTACCCTTACCCTAAACCTAACTCTAAACCTTACCCTAAACATAACCCTAACCCTAACCCTAACCCTTACCCTTATTTTAACCCTAACCCTAACCCTAACCCTTACCCTTACCCTCACGCTAACCCTAACCCTAACCTTAACCCTAACCCTAACCCTAACACATACCCTTAGCCTAACCCAAACCCTAACCCTAACCGTAACCCTAAACTTAACCCAAACCCTAACCCTAACCCTAACCCTAACCCTAACCCTTACCCTAACCCTAACCCTAACCCTAACCCCAATCCTAACCCTAAACCTTTCCCTTACACTAAACCTAACCCTAGCCCTAAACATAACCATAACCCTAACACTAACCCTAACCCTTACCCTTACCCTAACGCTAACCCTAACCCTAACTTTAACCCTAACTCTAACCCTTACCCTTACCCTAAACCTAACCCTAACCCTAACCCTAACTCTAACCCTTACCCTTATCCTATCACTAACCCTTACCCTAATCCTAACCCTAACTCTTACCCTTACCCTAACCCTTAACCTAACCCTAACCCTAACCCTAACCCTTATCCTAACCCTAACCCTAACCCTAACCCTTACCCTTATCCTAATCCTAAACCTAACCCTAACCCTAACACTAACCCTAAACCTTAACCTTACCCTAACCCTAACCCTAACCCTAACCCTAACCCTAAACCTTACCCTTACCCTAAACCTAACTCTAAACCTTACCCTAAACATAACCCTAACCCTAACCCGAACCCTAAACCTTACACTTACACTATACCTAACCCAAACCCTTACCCTAACAATAACCCTAAAACTAACCCTAAGCCTTACCCTTACCTTAACCCTAACCCTAACGCTTACCCTTACCCTAACGCTAACCCTAACCCTAACCTTAACCCTAACACTAACCCTACACCTTACCCTTACCCTAAACCTAACCCTAACTCTAACCCTAAGCCTAACCCTAACCCTAAACCTTACCCTAACCCTAAACCTAACCCTTAAACTAACCCTAACCCTAAAGTTAACCCTAACCCTAACCCTAACCTTAACCCTTAACCTTACCCTAATCCTAATCCTAAACCAAATCCTAACCCTAACCCTAACCCTAACCCTAACCTTAACCCTAACCCTAACCCTATCCCTAACCCTTACCCTTACACTAATCCTAACCCTAAATCTAACACTAACCCTAACCCTAAACCTAACCCTTACGCTTACCCTAACCCTAACCCTTACCCTTATCCTAACACTACCCCTAAACCTAACCCTAACCCTAACACCCTACCCTAACCATAAACTTAACATAACCCTTACCATTACCCTAATCCCAAACCTAACCCTAACCCTAAACTTAACACTAAACCTTACCCTTACCCTAACCCTAAACCTAACCATACCCTAACCCAAACCCTAAACCTTACACTTACCCTAACCCTAACCCTAAACCTTACCCTAACCATAACCATAACCCTAACACTAACACTTACCATTATCTTAACCCTAACCCTAAACCTAACCCTTACCCTTACCCTTACCCTAACGCTAACCCTAACCCTATCCCTAACCTTAACCCTAACCCTAACACAAACACATACACTTAACCCAACCCTAACAACTAACCAACCATAACCCTAAACATAACCCTAACCCTAACCCTAACCCTAAACGTTACCCTAATTCTAACCCTAACCTTACACTTACCCTAAGCCTATCCCTAACCCTAACCCTAACACTAAACGTAACCTTAACCCTAACCATTAACCTTACCCTTACACTAACCCTAACCCTAAACCTAACCCTAACCCTTACCCTTACCCTAACACTAACCCTAACCTTAACCCTAACCCTAACCCTAACCCTAACCTTAACCCTAACCCTTATCCTTACCCTAAACCTAACCATAACCCTAACCCTAACCCTAAACCTAATCTCAAAACTAAGCCTAACCCTTACCCTTACCCTAACCCTAAACCTAAACCTAACCCTAACCCTTACCCTGACCCTATCCCTAACCATAATCCTAACTCTAACTCTAACCTTAACGCTAACCCTTACCCTTACCCTAAACCTAACCCTAACCCTTACCCTTACCCTAACCCTAACCCTAACCCTAACCCTAAACCTTACCCTTAACCTAACCTTAATCCTAACCCTAAACCTAACCCTCACCCCAACCCTAAACCTAACACTAACCCTAAAACTAACCCTAACCCTTACCCTTATGTAACCCTAACCCCAAACCTAACCCTCACCCTAACCCTAAACCTAACCCCTAACCTTAACCCTAACCCTAACCCGTACACTTATCCTAACCCAAACCCTAACCCTAACACTTACCCTTACCCTAACCCCTACCCTAACCCTAACCCTAACCCTAACCCTTACCCTAACTCTAACCCTAACCCTAACCCTTACCCTTACCCTAAACCTAACCCTAACCCTAACCCTAATCCTAACCCTGTCCCTTAACCTAAACCTAACCCTAACCGTAACCCTAACCACAAAACTTGCCCTTACCCTAAACCTAAACCTAACACTTACCCTAAACCTAAACCTAACCCTAACCCTAAACCTTTCCCTTATCCTAACCATAACATTAACCCTAACCCTAACCCTAACACTTACCCTTACCCTAAACCTAACCCTAATCATAACCCTAACCCTTACCCTAACCCTAACTCTAACACTAACCCTTACCCTAATACTAAACGTAACAGTAACCCTGACCCTAAACCTTACCCTTACCCTAACCCTAACCCTAACCCTAACCCCAATCCTAACCCTAAACCTTTCCCTTACACTAAACCTAACCCTAGCCCTAAACATAACCATAACCATAACACTAACCCTAACCCTTACCCTTACCCTAACGCTAACCCTAACCCTAACCTTAACCCTAACTCTAACCCTTACCCTTACCCAAAACCTAACAGTAACCCTAACCCTAACACTAACTCTAACCCTAACCCTTACCCTTATCCTAACACTAACCCTAACCCTAATCCTAACCCTAACTCTTACCCTTACCCTAACCCTAAACCTAACCCTAAACCTAACCCTTATCCTAACCCTAACCCTAACCCTAAACCTTACCCTTACCCTAATCCTAAACCTAACCTTAACCCTAACACTAACCCTAACCCTTAACCTTACCCTAATCCTAACCCTAACCCAAACCATAACCCTAAACCTTACCTTTACCCTAAACCTAACTCTAAACCTTACCCTAAACATAACCCTAAACCTAACCCTAACCCTTACCCTTATTTTAACCCTAACCCTAACCCTAACCCTTACCCTTACCCTCACGCTAACCCTAACCCTAACCTTAACCCTAACCCTAACCCTAACACATACCCTTACCCTAACCCAAACCCTAACCCTAACCGTAACCATAAACTTAAGCCAAACCCTAACCCTAACCCTAACCCTAAACCTAACCCTTACCCTAACCCTTACCCTTACCCCTACCGAAATCTAACCCAAAACCTAAACCTTACCCTAACCATGACCCTAACCTTAACCCTAAACCTTACCCTTACCCTTACCCTAACCCTAACCCTTACCCTAACCCTAAACCTCAACCTTAGCCTAACCCTTACCCTTACCCCTACCCAAATCTAACCCAAAACCTAACCCTTACCCTAACCCTGACACTAACCCTAACCCTAACCCTAACCCTAAACCTTACCCTTAACCTAACCCTAACCCTAACCACAACCCCAAACCTAACACTAGCCCTAAACCTAACCCTAACCCTTACCCTTATGTAACCCTAACCCCAAACCAACCCTTAACCCTAACCCTAACCATAACCCCTAACCTTAACCCTAACCCTAACCCTTACACTTATCCTAACCCTAAGCGTTACCCTAACACTTACCCTTACCCTCAACCCTACCCTAACCCTAACCCTAACTCTTACCCTAACCCTAACCCTAACCCTAACCCTTACCCTTACCCTAAAACTAAACCTAACCCTAACCCTAATCCTAACACTTTCCCTTAACCTAAACCTAACCCTAACCCTAATCCTAACCATAAAACTTACCCTTACACTAAACCTAAACCTAACCACTTACCCTAAACCTAAACCTACCCTAACCCTAAACCTTACCCTTATTATAGCCATAACATTAACCCTAACCCTAACCCTAACACTTAACCTAACCCTAAACCTAACACTAATCATAACCCTAACCCTTACCCTAACCCTAACTCTAACCCTAACCCTTACCCTAATACTAAACGTAACAGTAACCCTAACCCTAAACCTTACCCTTACCCTAACCCTAACCCTAACCCTAACCCCAATCCTAACCCTAAACCTTTCCCTTACACTAAACCTAACCCTAACCCTAAACATAACCCTAACCAAAACACTAACCCTAACCCTTACCCTTACCCTAACGCTAACCCTAACCCTAACCTTAACCCTAACTCTAACCCTTACCCTTACCCTAACCCTAACCCTAACCCTAACCCTAACCCTTACCCTTATCCTAACACTAACCCTAACCCTAATCCTAAACCTAACTCTTACCCTTACCCTAACCCTAAACCTAACCCTAACACTAACCCTAACCCTTATCCTAAACCTAACCCTAACCCTAACCCTAACCCTTACCCTTACCCTAATCCTAAACCTAACCCTAACCCTAACACTAACCCTAACCCTTAACCTTACTCTAATCCTAACCCTAACCCTAACCCTAACCCTAAACCTTACCCTTACCTTAAACCTAACTCTAAACCTTACCCTAAATATAACCCTAACCCTAACCCTAAAACTTACCCTTATTTTAACCCTAAACCTAACCATAACCCTTACCCTTACCCTAACCCTAACCTGAACCCTAAACCTTACACTTACACTAAACCTAACCCTAACCCTTACCCTAACAATAACCCTTAAACTAACCCTAACCCTTACCCTTACCTTAACCCTAACCCTAACACTTACCCTTACCCTAACGCTAACCCTAACCCTAACCTTAACCCTAACACTAACCCTACACCTTACCCTTACCCTAAACCTAACCCTAACTCTAACCCTAAGCCTAACCCTAACCCTAACACTTACCCTACCCTAACCATAAAACTAAACATAACCCTTACCATTACCCTAATCCCAAACCTAACAATAACCCTAAACTTAACACTAAACCTTACCCTTACCCTAACCCTAAACCTAACCCTAACCCTAACCTAACCCTAACACTTACTCTTACCCTAACCCCTACACTAACCCTAACCCTAACCCTTCCCCAACCCTAACCCTAATTCTAACCCTTACCCTTACCCTAAACCTAAACCTAACCCTAAACCTAACCCTAACCCTTTCCCTTACCCTAAACCTAAACCTAACCCTAACCCGAACCCTAACCCTAAACTTACCCTTACCCAAAACCTAACCCTAACCCTTGCCCTAAACTTAACCCTAACCCTAACCCTTACCCTTATCCTAACCCTAACTCTAACCCTAACCCTAACACTTACCCTTACCCAAACCCTGATCCTAACCATAACCTTAACCTTAACCCTAACCCTAACCCTAACCCTTACCCTTACCCTAAACCTAAACCTAAACCTACCCTAACCCTAACCGTAACCCTAACCATATCCATAACCCTTACCCTTACCCTAACCCTAACCCTAAACCTAACACTAACTCTAACCCTAAACCTAACACTTACCCTTACCCTAACACTAACTGTAAACCTAAATCTAACCCTAAACCTAACCTAACCCCGAACCCTAACCCTAAGCCTTACCCTAACCCTAACCCTTACCCTTATCCTAACACTAACCCTAAACCTAACCCTAACACTGACACTTACCCTTACCCTATCCCTAAACCTAACCCTAAACTTAACCCTTACCCTAACCATAACCCTAACCCTAAACCTAACCATTACCCTTACCCTAATCCTAAACCTAACCCTATCCCTAACCCTACCCTTAACCATAACCCTTATCCTTACCCTAACCCTAACCATAACCCTAACCCTAAACCTAACCCCAACCCTAAACCTAACCCTTACCCTAACCCTAATCCTAAACCTAAACCTAACCGTAACCCTTACCCTGACCCTATCCCTAACCATAATCCTAACTCTAACCCTAACCTTAACGCTAACCCTTACCCTTACACTAACCCTAACCCTAACCCTAACCCTAATCCTAAACCTAATCCTAACTCTAAACCTAACCCTTACCCTAACAATACCCCTGGCCCTAACCCTAATCCTAACCCTTACTCTTACCCTAACCCTAACCCCAAACTTACCCCTAACCCTAACAATAACGCTTACCCAAACCCAAACTCTAACCCAAACTCTTACCCTTACCCTAAACCTAACCTTAACCCTAACCCTAACACTAACCCTAACCCTTACCCTTACCCTTACCCTAACCCTAACCCTAACCCTAACCCTAAACCTTACCCTTACCCTACGCCTAACCCTAAACCTAACCCTAACCCTAACCCTAAACCTAACACTAACCCTAAACATAACCCTAACCCTTACCCTTATGTAACCCTAACCCCAAACCTAATCCTAACCCTAACTTAAACCTAAACCTAACCACTTACCTTAACCCTAACCCTAACCCTTACACTTATCCTAACCCTAACCCTAACCCTAACACTTACCATTACCCTAATCCTAACCCTAAACCTAAACCTAACCCTAACCCTAACCCTAACCTTTGCCCTAACCCTAACCCCATACCTAACCCTTACCCTTACCCTAACCCTAACCATAAACCTAACACTAACCCTAACCCTAACACTAACACCGAACCCTAACCATCACCCTAACACTCACCCTAACCCTTACGCTTACCCTAACCCTAAAACTAACCCTAACCCTAACCCTAACCCTTATCCTAACCCTAACCCTAACCCTAAACCTAAACCTTACTCTTACCCTAATCCTAAACCTAACCCTAACCCTAACCCTAACCCTAACCCTTAACCTTACCCTCACCCTAACCCTCACCCTAAACCTTAACCTTACCCTAAACCTAACCCTAAACCTTACCCTAACCATAACCCTAACCTTAACCCAAACCCTTACCTTATTTTAACCCTAACCCTAACCCGAACCCTTACCCTTACCCTAACGCTAACCCTAATCCTAACCTTAACCCTAACCCTAAACCTAACACATAACCTTACCCTAACGCAAAACCTAACCCTAACCGTAACAGTAAATATAACCCTAAACCTAACCGTAACCCTAACCCAAAACCTAACCCTTACCCTAACCCTAACCATAACCATAACCCTAACCCTACCCTTATCCTAACCCTAACCCTTACCCTTACCCTAACCCTAACCCTAACCCTAAACCTAACCCTTACCCTAACCCTAACCCTAACCCTAATGCTAACCCTAACCTTAAACCTAACTCTAACCCTAACCCTTACCCTTACCCTTACCCTTACTCTAACCCTAACCCTAAACCTAACATGTACCGTAACCCTAACCCTAACCCTAACCCTTACCCTTACCCTAACCCTAACCCTAACCCTAACCCTTACCCTAACCCTAACCCTAACCTTACCCCTAACACTAACCCTACCCTTACACAAACCCAAACTCTAACCCAAACTCTTAGCCTTATCCTAAACCTAAACCAAACCTTAATGCTAACCCTAACCCTAACCTTACTGTAACTCTAATCCTAATCCTTACCCTAACCCTGAACCTAACCCTAACCCGAAACCTTGCGCTAACCCTTATCCTAACCCTAACACTTACCCTTACCATAACCCTAACCCTAACCCTAAACCTAACCCTAACCCAAACTCTAACCCTAACCCTAACCCTAAACTTAACCCTAACCCTAACCCTAACACTTACCCTTACCCTAACCCTAACCCTAAACCAAAACCTAACCCTAATCCTAACACTAACCCCTAATTCTAACCCTAAACCTAACCCTAGCCATTACACTTATCCTAACCCTAACCCTAACGCTAAAACTTACTCTTACCCTAACCCCTACACTAACCCTAACCCCAACCCTTCTCCAACCCTAACCCTAACTCTAACCCTTACCCTTACCCTAAACCTAACCCTAACCCTAAGCCTAACCCTAACCCTTTCCCTTACCCTAAACCTAACCCTAACCCTAACCCTAACCCTAACCATAAAACTTACCGTTACTCTAAACCTAACCCTAACCCTTACCCTAAACTTAACCCTAACCCTAATCCTTATTCTTATCCTAACCCTAACCCTAACCCTAACCCTAACACTTACCCTTACCCAACCCCTAAGCCTAACCATAACCCTAACCCTAACCCTAACCCTAACCCTAACCCTTACCCTTACCCCAACCCTAAACCTAAACCTACCCCTAAACCTACCCTAACCCTAACCATATCTCTAACCCTTACCCTTACCCTATCCCTAACCCTAAACCTAACTCTAACCCTAAACATAACCTAACCCCAAACCCTAACCCTAAGCCTAACCCTAACCCTAACCCTTACCCTTATCCTAACACTAACCCTAAATCAAGCCCTAACACTGACACTTACCCTTACCCTAACCCTAAACCTAACCCGAACCTTAACCATTACCCTAACCCTAACCCTAAACCTAACCCTTACCCTTATCCTAATCCTAAACCTAACCCTAACTCTAACCCTAACCCTAACCCTTACCCTTACCCTAACCCTAAACCTAACCCTAAACCTTACCCTTACCCTAAACCTAACCCTAAAACTTACCCTAACCCTAACCCTAAACCTAACCCTAACCCTAAACCTAACCAAAACCCTAACCCTTACCATTACCTTAATCCTAACCCTAAACCTTACCCTTACCCTAACGCTAACCCTAACCCTAACCTTAACCCTAACCTAAACCCTAACACATACCGTTACCCTAGCCCTAACACTAACCCTAACTGTAACCCTAAACATAACCCTAACCCTAACCCTAAACCTAAACCTTACCCTAACCCTAACCCTAACCCTAACCTTAACCCCAACACTAAACCTAACCCTAACACTAACCCTTACACTTACCCTTACCCTAACCCTAAACCTAAACCTAACGATAACACTAACCCTAACCCTAACCCCTACCGTAAACCTAACCCTAAACCTAAACCTAAACCTTACCCTTACCCTAACCCTAACCGTAACACTAACCCTAAACCTAAACCTAACCCTAACCCTCACCCTTACCCTTACCCTAACCCTAACCCTAAACCTAACCATAACGGTTACCGTAAACCTAACCCTAATCCTAAACCTAACCCTTACCCTTACCCTAACCCTAACCCTAAACCTAACCGTAAACCTCACCCTGACCCTAACTCTAACCATAATCCTAACTCTAAGCCTAACCTTAAACCTAAACCTCACCCTTACCCTAACCCTAAACCTAACCCTAAACCTAAACCTAACCCTAACCCTTACCCTAATCCTTAACCTAACAATAACCCTGGACCTAACCTTAGCCCTAAACCTTACCCTTACCCTAACCCTAACCCTAACCTTACCCCTAACCCTAACCCTAACCCTTACCCTAACCCTAACCCTAACCCTAATCCTTAAACTAAACCTAACCCTAACTCTAACCCTTACCCTTTCGCTAACCCTAACCCTAAACCTAACACCTACCCTTACCCTAACCCTAACCCTAAACCTAACCCTAACACAAACCCTAATACTAACCCTAACCCTAACCTTAACCATAACACTAACCCTAACCCTAACCCTTACCATTACCGTAACCCTAACCCTAAACTTAACCCTAACCCTAACACTAAACCTAACACTAACCCTAACCCTAAATCTAACCCTAACCCTTACCCTTACCCTAACCCTACCCTAACCCTAACCCTTACCCTTACACTAACCCTAACCCTAACCGTAACTATTACCCTTTCCCTAAACCTAACCTTAAACCTAACCCTAACCCTTACCTTTACCCTAACCCTACCCCTAACCCTAACCTTTACCCTAACCCTTACCCTTACCCTAACCCTAACCATAATCCTAACTCTAACCCTAACCTTAACCCTAACCCTTACCCTTACCCTAACCCTAAACCTAACCCTAAACCTAACTCTAACCCTAACTCTTAACCTAAAAATAACCCTGGACATATCCTTAGCCCTAAACCTTACCCTTACCCTAACCCTAACCCTAACCTTACACCTACCCAAGCCCAACCTAACCCTAACCCCTAACCCTAACCCTAACCCTAACACTTACCCTTACCCTAACCCTAACCCTAACCCTGACCTAACCCTAACATTACCCTAACCCTACCCCTAACCCTAACACTTAAACTTACCCTAACCCTAACCATAAACTTAACCCTTACCCTAACCCTTACCCTAAGCCTAACCCTAACACTTACCCTAAACCTAACCCTAACCTAACCCCTAAATCTAACCATAACCGTAACCCTAACCCTAACACTTACCCTTACCCTAACCCTAACCTTAATACTAAACCTAACCCTAACCCTAAACCTTACCCTAACCCTAACCCTAATCCTTACACTAACTCTAACCCTAACCCAACCCTTACCCTTTCCTAACCGTAACCCTAAACCTAACCCTTACACTTACCTAACCCTAACCCTAACCTAACCCTAACCCTAACCCTAAATTTAAACCTAACCCTAACCCTAACACTAACCTTATCCTTACCCTAACCCGAACCCTAAAACTTACCCTTACCCTAAACCTAAACCTAACCCTTACCCGAAACCTAACCCTAACCCTAAAGTTTACCCTTACTTTAACTCAAACCCTAACCCTAACCCTAACCTTAACACATACCGTTACCCTAACCCTAAACCTAACCCTAACGGTAAACTTAACCCTTACCCTTACCTTAACCCTAACCCTAACCCTATCCCTTACCTTACCCTAACCCTAACCCTAACCCTAACCCTTACCCATACCCTAACCCTAAACCTAAACCTAACCATAACCCTTACCCTTATCCTAACCCTAACCCTAACCCTAAACCTAACCCTAACCCTAAACCTAACCCTAAACCTAACCCTAACCCCAACCCTAAACATTACCCTTACACCTACCCTAACCCTAAACCTAACCCTAATCCATAACCTTACCCTAACCCTAACCCAACCCTAACCCTTACTCTTAGCCTAACCCTAACCCTAACCCTAACCCTTACACTTACCCTAACCCTAACCCTAACCTTACCCTAACCCTAACACTAACCCTAACCCTAACCCTTACCCATATCCTAACCCTAACCCTAACCCTAAAACTTACCCTTACCGTAACTCCTATCCTAACCCTAAGCCTAATCCTAAACCATAACCTAACCCTGACTCTAACCCTACCCTTACCCTTACCCTAACCCTAAACCTAACCCTAACCCTAACCCTAACCCTACCCCTTACCCTTACCCTAACCCTAACCCAAACCCTAAAACTAAAACTTACCCTTACCCTGAACATCACCCTAACCCTTACCCTAAAACTTACCCTAACCCTAACCCTAACCCTTACCCTTACCATAACCCTAACCCTAACCCTTACGCTTACCCTAACGCTAACCCTAACCCTTATCCTAACCCTAACCCTAACCCTTAGCCTAACCCTAACCCTAACCCTAACACTTACCCTTACCCTCACCCTAACGGTAAACCTAACCCGAAACCTAACTCTATCCCTAAGCCTAACTCTTATCATTACCCTAACCCTAACCCTAAACCTAACCCCAAATCTAACCGTTACCCTAACCCTAACCCTAAAACTTACCCTTACCCTAACCCTAACCTTAATGCTAACCCTAAACCTAACCCTAACCCTTACCCTAACCCTAACCCTAATCCTTACCCTAACTCTAACCCTAACCCTAATCCTTACCCTTTCCCTAATCCTAACCCTAACCCTAAACCTAACCCTAACCCTAACCTTAACCCTGACCCTTACCCTTACCCTAACCCTAACCCTATCCCTAACACTTAACCTAACCCTAACACTAACCCTAACCCTAACCCTTACCCATATCCTAACCCTAACCCTAACCCTAAAACTTACCCTTACCGTAACTCCTATCCTAACCCTAAGCCTAATCCTAAACCATAACCTAACCCTGACTCTAACCCTACACTTACCCTTACCCTAACCCTAAACCTAACCCTAACCCTAACCCTAACCCTAACCCTACCCCTTACCCTTACCCTAACCCTAACCCAAACCCTAAAACTAAAACTTACCCTTACCCTAAACATAACCCTAACCCTTACCCTAAAACTTACCCTAACCCTAACCCTAATCCTTACCCTTACCATAACCCTAACCCTAACCCTTATGCTTACCGTAACGCTAACCCTAACCCTTATTCTAACCATAACCCTAAGCCTATCCCTAACCCTTACCCTAACCCTAACCCTAACACTAACACTTACCCATACCCTAACACTAACCCTTATCCTAAACCTAACCCTAACCCTATACCTTAACCTAACCCTAACACTAACCCTAACCCCTAACCCTAACTCTAACCCTTACCCTTACCCTACCCCGAACCCTAACTCTAACCCTAACCCTAACCCTAACACTAACCCTTACCCTAACCCTAAACCTAACCCTAACTCTTACTCTAACCCTAACCCTAACCTCAATCTTAACCCTAAACCTAACCCTAACCCTAACCCTTACCCTAAACCTAACCCTAACCCTAACCCTAACCCTTACCCTTACCCTAACCTTAACCCTAAACCTTACCCTAACCCTAACCTTAGCACTAACCTCAACCTTAACTCAAAGCTTAACCCTAACCCTAATCGTTACCCTTACCTTTACCCTGACCCTAAGCCTAACCTTAACTCCAACCCTAAACCTAACCCTAACCCTAACCCTAACCCTTACCCTAACCCTAACCCTAACCCTAACACTTACCTTTATCCTATCCCTAAGCCTTATTCTAACCCTAACCTTAACCCTAACCCTAACCCTTAACCTAACCCTAACATTTACCTTAACCCCTAACCCTAACCCTAACCCTAAGCCTAACCCTAACCCTAACCCTTACCCTTACTCTAACCCTAACGCTAACTCTAACCCTAACCCTAATCCTAACCCTTACCCTAACCCTAACCCTAACCCTTCCTCTAACCCTAACACTAACCTCAACCCTAACCATAACCCTAAACCTAAACCTAACCCTAACCCTTACCTTTACCCTAACCCTAACACTTAACCTAACCCTAACCCTAACCCTTAACCTTACCCTCACCCTAACCCTAAACCTACCCCTGACCCTAACCTTTACCCTAACTCTTACCCTAAACGTAACACTAAACCTAACCCTACCCTTACCCTAACCCTACCCCTAAACCTAACCCTAACCCTAACACTTATGCTAGCCCTAATCCTAACCCTAACCCTTACCCTAACCGTAACCCTAACCCAAACCCTTACCCTAACTCTAACCCTAACCCCAACCCTCACCCCTAACCCTAAACCTTAACCTAACCGTGACCCTCACACTCACCCTAACCCTTACCCTTACCCTAACCCTAAAACTAACACTTACACTTACCCTAACCCCTACCCTAACCCTAACCCTAATCCTTACCCTAAACCTAACCGTAACCCTAACCGTAACCCTAAACCCAAACCTATCCCTAACCCTAAACCTAACCCTTAACCTAACCCTAACCCTAACCCTAAACTTAATCCTAACCCAAATCCTAACCCTAACCCTTACCCTTACCCTAACCCTAACCCTAAAACTAACCATAACCCTAACCCTAACCCTAACCTTAAACCTAACCCTAACCTAACACTTGACCTTACTCTAAACCTAACCCTAAACCTATGACTAACCCTAACCCTAAACCTAACCCTAACCCTAACCCTAACACTTACCCTTACCCTAACCCTAAACCTATCACTAACACTAACCCTAACCCTAACAATAACCCTTACCCTTACCCTTAACCTAACCATAAACCTAACGCTAACCCTAACCCTAACCCTAACCCTAACTCTTAACCCTAACCCTAACCCTTACCCTTAACCTAACCCTAACCCTAACCTAACCCTAACCCTAACCTTAACCCAAACCCTTACCCTTACCCTTACCCTAACCCTAACCCTAAAAATATCACTAACCCTAACCCTAACCCAAACCCTTACCCTTACCCTAACCCTAACCCTAACCCTAACCCTTACCCTTACCCTAACCCTAATCATAAACCTAACCCTAACCCTAAACCTAACCCTAACACTTACCCTTACCCTAATCCTAACCCTAAACCTATCACTAACCCTAACCCTAACACTAACCCTTACCCTTACCCTAACCCTAACAATAAACCTAACCCTAACCCTAATCCTAACCCTAACCCTTACCCCTAATCCTAACCCTAACCCTAACCCTAACCCTTACACTTACCCTCACCCTAACCCTAAACCTAACCCTAGCCCTTACCCTTACCCTCACCCTAAACCTAATCTTAACCCTAACCCTAACCCTAACCCTAAACTTACCCCTAACCATTATGCTTACCCTAACCCTAAACCTAACCCTAAACCTATCCCTAAACCTAAACCTAACCCTTACATTTACCCTAACCCTAACCCTAAACCTAACCCTAACCCTTAACAAAACACTAAACCTAACCCTAACCCTGGCCCTAACCTTAACCGTAACCCTTACCCTACCCTAACCCTAAACCTAAATTAACCCTAATCCTAACCCTAACCCTTACCCAAACGCTAACCCTAACCCTAACCCTTACCCTACCCTAACCCTAACCCTAAACTTAACCCTAACACTAACCTTAACCCTAACCCATACCCTTAACCTAACCCTAACGCTAAACCTAACCTGAACCTTAACCCTATCCCTAACCCTAAACCTAACCCTAACCCCTAAATCTAACCGTAACCCTACCCCTAACCCTAACACTTACCCTTCCCCTAACCATAACCTTAATGGTAACCCTAACCATAACCCTAACCCTTACCCTAACCCTAACCCTAACCCTAAACCTAACCCTAACGCTTACCCTTACCCTAAGCCCTACCCTAAACCTAAGCCTAACCCTAAACCATAAACTAACCCTAACCCTAACCCTAAATTTAACCCTAACCCTAACCCTAAACCTTACCCTTACCCTCACCGTTACCCTAACCCTAAACCTAACCCTAACACTAACCCTAACCCTAACCCTAAACCTAAACCTAACCCTAACCCTAACACTAACCCTAACCCTTACCCTAACCCTAACCCTAAACCTTACCCTAACTCTAACGCTAACTCTAAACCTTACCCTTTCCCTAACCCTAACCCTAACCCTTACCCTTACCCTAACCCTAAACCTAAACCTAAACCTAACCCTAACCCTAACCCTAACCCTAACCTTAACGCTAACCCTAACCCGAACCCTAACCCTAACCTTAATGCTAACGGTACCCCTAACCCTA
The DNA here is from genome assembly GCA_024803745.1 of Megascapheus bottae. Taxonomy (NCBI): domain Eukaryota; kingdom Metazoa; phylum Chordata; class Mammalia; order Rodentia; family Geomyidae; genus Megascapheus; species Megascapheus bottae. The sequence goes on from JANJXV010000343.1 coordinate 663,602, forward strand.
AACCTTACCCTAAACCTAACCCTAATCCTTACCCTAACTCTAACCCTGACCCTAACCCTTACCCTTTCCCTAACCCTAACACTAATCCTAACCCTTACCCTTACCCTTACCCTAACTCTAACCCTAACCCTAACCCTAACCCTAACCCTAAATTTAACCCTAACCCTAACCCTTACCCTAACTCTAACCCTAACCCTAACCCTAACCCTAACCCGAAATTTAACCCTAACCCTAACCCTAAATCTTACCCTTACCCTAAACCTAACCCTAACCCTTACCCTAAACCTAACCCTAACCCTAACCCTAACCCTAACCCTAATCTTTACCCTTAATTTAACTCAAAACCTAACCCTAACCCTTACCCTTACCCTAACGCTAACCCTTACTCTAACCCTAACCCCAACCCTAACAGTAAACCTAACCGTAACCCTAACCCTAACCCTAACACTAACCCTAACCCTAAAACATCCCATAACCCTAAACTTAACCCTAACCTTTAACCTTACCTAACCCTAACCCTAACCCTAACCCTTACCCTTACCCTAATCCTAAACATAACCCTAACCCTAACCCTAACCCTATCCCTTACCCTTACCCTAACCCTAACCCTAACCATAAGCATAACCTTACACTTACCCTAACCCTATATCTAAACCTAACCCTAACCCTAAACCTAACCCTAACCCTAACCCTAACCCTAAACCTTACACTTACACTAACCCTAACACTAACCCTAAAACTTCCCCTAACACTAAACCTAATCCTAACCCTTACGCTAAACCTAACCCTAACCCTAACCCTAAACCTGACCCTTACCTTAACCATAACCCTAACCCTAACCATTCCCCTTTCCCTAACGGTAACCCTAACGGTAACCCTAACCCTAAACCTAACCCTAACACATACCCTTCCTCTAACCCTAACCCTAACCCCAACCCTTTCCCTAACCCTAACCCTAAGCCTTACCCTTAACCTAAACCTAACCGTAACCCTTACCCTAATCCTAACCCTATCCCTACCCTAACCCTAAACTTAACCTTTACCCTTACCCTAACCCTAACCCTAAACCTAACCCTATCCCTAACCCTAACCCTTACCCTAACCCTTACCCTAACCCTAACCCTAACCCTAATCCTAACCCTAACCCTTACCCTTCCCTAATCCGAACCCTAACCTAAACCTAAACCTAACCCTAACCTTAACCCTAACCCTTACCCTTACCCTAACCCTAACACTTAACCTAAGCCTAACACTAACACTAACCCTAACCCTTAGCCATATTCTAACCCTAACCCTAACCCTAACACTTACCCTTACCTAACTCCTATCCTAACCCTAAGCCTAACCCTAAACCATAACCTAACCCTGACCCTAACCCTACCTTTACCCTTACCCTAACCCTAAACCTAAACCTAACCCTAACCCTAACCCTACCCCTTACCCTTACCCTAACCCTAACCCAAACCCTAAAACTAAAACTTACCCTTATCCTAAACCTAATCCTAACCCTAACCCTTACCCTAACCCTAACCCTAAACCTAAACCTAACCCTAAATTTAACCCTAACCGTAACCCTAACCCTAACCTTACCCTTACCCTAACCCCAACCCTAACCCTAACCCTTACCCTAACCCTAACCTTAACCTTTACCCTTACCTTAACCCTAACCCTAACCCTAAACCTAACCCGAACCCTAACCTTAACCCTAACCCTAACCCTAAGTCTAACCCTTACTCTTACCCTAACGCTTGCCCTAATCCTAACCCTAACCCTAACCCTAACCCTTACCCTTACCCTAACCATAACCCTAAACCTAACCCTAACCCTAACCCTTACCCTTACCCAAACGCTAACCCTAAAACTAACCCTAACCCTAACCCTAACCCTTAGCCTTAACCTAACCCTAACCCTAACCTAACCCTAACCCTAACCTTAACCCAAACACTTACCCTTACCCTAACCCTAAAAATATCACTAACCCTAACCCTAACCCAAACCCTTACCCTTACCCTAACCCTAACCCTAACCCTAACCCTTACCCTTACCCTAACTCTAACCATAAACCTATCCCTAACCCTAAACCTAACCCTAACACTTACCCTTACCCTAACCCTAACCCTAAACCTATCACTAACCCTAACCCTAAAACTAACCCTTACCCTTACCCTAACCCTAACAATAAACCTAACCCTAACCCTAATCCTAACCCTAACCCTTACCCCTAATCCTAACCCTAACCCTAACCCTAACGCTTACACTTACCCTCACCCTAACCCTAAACCTAACTCTAGCCCTTACCCTTACCCTCACCCTAAACCTAATCTTAACCCTAACCCTAACCCTAACCCTAAACTTACCCCAAACCATTATGCTTACCCTAACCCTAAACCTAACCCTAAACCTATCCCTAAACCTAAACCGAACCCTTACATTTACCCTAACCCTAACCCTAAACCTAACCCTAACCCTTAACCAAACACTAACCCTAACCCTAACCCTGGCCCTAACTTAACCGTAACCCTTACCCTACCCTAACCCTAAACCTAAATTAACCCTAATCCTAACCCTAACCCTTACCCAAACGCTAACCCTAACCCTAACCCTTACCCTACCCTAACCCTAACCCTAAACTTAACCTAACACTAACCTTAAACCTAACCCATACCCTTAACCTAACCCTAACGCTAAACCTAACCTGAACCCTAACCCTATCCCTAACCCTAAACATAACCCTAACCGCTAAATATAACCGTAACCCTAAACCTAACCCTAACACTTACCCTTCCCCTAACCACAACCTTAATGGTAACCCTAACCATAACCCTAACCCTTACCCTAACCCTAACCCTAACCCTAAACCTAACCCTAACCCCTAAATCTAACCGTAACCTTACCCCTAACCCTAACACTTACCCTTCCCCTAACCACAAACTTAATGGTAATCCTAACCATAACCCAAACCCTTACCCTTACCCTAACCCTAACCCTAAACCTAACCCTAACACTTACCCTTACCCTAAGCCCTACCCTAAACCTAAGCCTAACACTAAACCATAACCTAACCCTAACCCTAACCCTAAATTTAACCCTGACCCTAACCCTAAACCTTACCCTTACCCTCACCGTTACCCTAACCCTAAACCTAACCCTAACACTAACCCTAACCCTAACCCTAAACCTAAACCTAACCCTAACCCTAACACTAACCCTAACCCTTACCCTAACCCTAACCCTAAACCTTACCCTAACTCTAACGCTAACCCTAAACCTTACCCTTTCCCTAACCCTAACCCTAACCCTTACCCTTACCCTAACCCTAAACCTAAACCTAAACCTAACCCTAACCCTAACCCTAACCCTAACCTTAACGCTAACCCTAACCCGAACCCTAACCCTAACCTTAATGCTAACCGTACCCCTAACCCTAAACCTTACCCTAACCCTAACCCTAATCCTTACCCTAACTATAACCCTGAACCTAACCCTTACCCTTTCCCTAACCCTAACACTAATCCTAACCCTTACCCTTACCCTTACCCTAACTCTAACCCTAACCCTAACCCTAACCCTAAATTTAACCCTAACCCTAACCCTTACCCTAACTCTAACCCTAACCCTAACCCTAACCCTAACCCTAAATTTAACCCTAATCTAACCCTTACACTAACTCTAACCCTAACCCTAACCCTAACCCTAACCCTAACCCTAAATTTAACCCTAACATTAACCCTAAACCTTACCCTTACCCTAAACCTAACCCTAACCCTTACCCTAAAACTAACCCTAACCCTAACCCTAACCCTAACCCTAATCTTTACCCTTAATTTAACTCAAAACCTAACCCTAACCCTTACCCTTACCCTAACGCTAACCCTTACTCTAACCCTAACCCTAACCCT
>JANJXV010000343.1:670000-707500 GCA_024803745.1 Megascapheus bottae
TAACCCTAACCCTAACCCTAACCCTAATGTTTACCCTCACTTTAACTCAAACCCTAACCGTAACCCTTACCCTTACCCTAACGCTAACCCTTACCATAACCCTAACCCTAACCCTAACAGTAAACGTAACCCTAAACCTAAACTTAACCCTTACCCTTACCCTAAACCTAACCCTAACCCTATACCTTACCCTTAAACTAACCCTAACCCTAACCATAACCATAACCTTACCCTTACCCTAACACTAACCCTAAACCTAACCCTAACCCTAAACCTAACCCTAACCCTAACCCTAACCCTAAACCTTACACTTACCCTAACCCTAACACTAACCCTAAAACTTCCCCTAACCATAACCCTAACCCTAACCCTAAGCCTAACCCTAAACACATAACTAACCCTAACCCTAACCCTAACCGTAACCTTAACCCTAACCCTAACCCTAACCCTTACCATAACCCTAACCCGAACCTTTACGCTTACCATAACCCTAACCCTAACCCTTACACTTACCCTCACCCTAACCTAAACTTAACCCTAACCCTAAACCTAATCCTAACCATAATCCTTACCGAACATTAACCATAACCCTGACCCTAACCCTAACCCTAACCCTAACCCTTACCCTAACCGTAACCCTGAACCTAACCCTAACCCTTACACTTACCCTCACCCTAACCTAACCTTAACCCTAACCCTAACCCTAATCCTAACCCTAACCCTAACCCTTATCCTACCCAAACCCTAACCCTAACCCTATCCCTAACCCTAAACCTAACCCTAAACCTAATCCTTACCCTTACCCTAACCCTAACCCTAATCCTGACACTAACCCTTACTCTTAACTTAAACCCAACCCTAACCTTAACCCTAACCCTAACCCTAACCCTAAACCAAACCCTAACACTAAACCTAACCCTTACCCTTATCCTACCCAAACCCTAACCCTAACCCTATCCCTAACCCTAAACCTAACCCTAAACCTAATCCTTACCCTTACCCTAACCCTAAACCTAAACCTAACCTTTACCCTTACCCAAACCCTAAACCTAACCCTAAACCTAACCCGATCCCTAACCTTAACCCTAACCCTTACCCTTACCCTAAACCTAACCCTAACCCTAACCTTTAACCTTAACCTAAACCTAACCCTAACCCTTAATCTTACCTTTACCCTAACCCTAAAACTAACCCTTACCCTAACCCTAACCTTAACTCTAACCCTAACCCTTATCCTACCCCTTACCCTAACCCTAAACTTAACCCTAACCTTAACCCTAACCCTTACCCTTACCCTAACCCTAATCCTAACCCTAAATCTTACACTTACCCTAACCCTAACACTAACCCTTACCCTAACCCTAACCGTAACTCTAACCCTAACCCTTACCCTAACCCTAACCCTAATCCTTACCCTTACCCTAACCCTTACCCAAACCCTAAAACTTACCCTTACCCTAAACCTAACCCTAACCCTAAGTCTAATCCTGACCCTTACCTTAACCCTAACTCTAACCCTAACCCTTACCCTTACCCTAACCCTAACCCTAACGCTAAACCTAACCTGAACTCTAACGCTATCCTAACCCTAACTCTTATACTTACCCTAACCCTAACCGTAACACTAACCCCAAAATGTAACCGTAACCCTACCCCTAACCCTAACACTTACCCTTACCCTAACCATAACCTTAATGGTAACCCTAACCCTAACCATAACCCTTACCCTAAACCTAACCCTAACCCTAACCCGAAGCCTTAACCAAACCCTAACCCTAACCCTAACCCTGACCCTAACCTTAACCCTAACCCTTAATAATACCCTAACACTAACCCTTACCCTAACCCTAACCGTAATCCTTACCCTAACTCTAACCCTAACCCTAACCCTTACCCTTTCCCTAACCCTAACCGTAACCCTAACCCTTACCCTAACCCTAAACCTAAACCTAACCCTAAACCAAACCCTAACCCTAAATTTAACCCTAAGCTTAATCCTAACCCTAACCTTACCCTTACCCTAATCCTAACCCTAATCCTAACCCTTACCCTTTCCCTAACCCTAACCCTAACCCTAACCCTTATCCAAACACTAAGCCTAACCCAAAACCTGAACCTAACCTTAACCCTAACCCTTAACCTTACCCTAATCGTAACCCTAACCCTAAACCTAACCCTTACCCTAACCCTAACCCTAACGCTAAACCTAACATGAACCCTAACCCTATCCCTAACCCTAACTCTTATACTTACCCTAACCCTAACCCTAAACCTAACCCTAACCCCTAAATCTAACCGTTACCCTTCCCCTAACCCAAACACTTACCCTTCCCCTAACCATAAACTTAATGGTACCCCTAACCCTAACCCTAACCCTTACCCTAACCAGAACCCTAACCCTAAACCTAACCCTAACACTTACCCTTACCCTAAGCCCTACCCTAACCCTAAGCCTAACCCTAAACCATAACCTAACCCTAAACCTAACCCTAAATTTAACCCTAACCCTAACCCTAAACCTTACCCTTACCCTCACCCTTACCCTAACCCTAAACCTAACCCTAACACTAACCCTAACCCTAACTCTAAACCTAAACCTAACCCTAACCCTAACACTAACCCTAACCCTTACCCTAACCCTAACCCTAACCCTAAACCTTACCCTAACTCTAACGCTAACTCTAACCATAACCTTAACCCTAATCCTAACCCTAACCCTTACCCTAACCCTAACCCTAACCCTAACACATACCCTTACCCTAACCCTAACCCTAACCGTAACCTTAACCCTAACCCTAACCCTAACCTTTACCCTAACCCTAACGCGAACCCTTACGCTTACCATAACCCTAACCCTAACCGTTACACTTACCCTCACCCTAACCTAAACTTAACCCTAACCCTAAACCTAATCCTAACCATAATCCTTACCTTACATTAACCATAAACCTGACCCTAACCCTAACCCTAACCCTAACCCTTACCCTAACCGTAACCCTAAACCTAACCCTAACCCTTACACTTACCCTCACCCTAACCTAACCTTAAGCCTAACTCTAACCCTAATCCTAACCCTAACCGTAACCCTTATCCTTACCCAAACCCTAACCCTAACCCTATCCCTAACCCTAAACCTAACCCTAAACCTAACCCTTACCCTTACCCTAAGCCTAACCCTAAACCTGACAATAACCCTTACTCTTAACCTAACCCCAACCCTAAACTTAACCCTAACCCTAACCTTAACCCTAACCCTAACCCTAACCCTAAACCAAACCCTAACACTAAACCTAACCCTTACCCTTATCGTAACCATAACCCTAAACCTAACCCTAACCCTTATCCTTACCCTAACCCTAAACCTAACCCTAAATCTAACCCTATCCCTAACCTTAACCCTAACCCTTACCCGTATCCTAAACCTAACCCTAACCCTAACCCTTACCCTTACCCTTAACCTAAACCTAACCCTAACCCTAAACCTTACCCTTACCCTAACCCTAACACTAACCCTTACCCTAACCCTAAACTTAACTCTAACCCTAACCCTTATCCTACCCCTTACCCTAACCCTAAACTTAACCCTAAACTTAACCCTAACCCTTAATCTTACCCTAACCCTAATCCTAACCCTAAATCTTACCCTTACCCTAACCCTAACACTAACCCTTACCCTAACCCTAACCCTAACTCTAACCCTAACCCTTACCCTAACCCTAACCCTAATCCTTACCCTAACCCTAACCCTAACCCAAACCCTAAACCTTACCCTTACCCTAAAACTAAACCTAACCCTAAGACTAAGCCTGACCCTTACCTCAACCCTAACTCTAACCCTAACCCTTACCCTTACCCTAACGCTAACCCTAACCCTAACCGTAAACCTAAACCTAAACCTAACACATACCCTTACCCTAAACCTAATCCTAGCCCCAACCCTAACCCTAACCCTAACCCTAAACCTAAACCTTACCTTTAACCTAAACCTAACCCTAACGCTTACCCTAACCCTAACCCTAACCCTAACCCTAAATCTTACCCTACCCTAACCCTAACCCTAACCCTAAACCTATTCCTAACCCTAACCCTAACCCTAACCCTTACCCTAACCCTAACCCTAATCCTAACCCTAACCCTTACCCTTACCCTAATCCTAACCCTAAACCTAAACCTAACCATCACCCTAACCTTAACCCTAATCCTTACCCTTACCCTAACCCTAACCCTAACCCTTAACTTTACCCTAACACTAACCCTAACCCCTAACCCTTACCCTAACCCTAACACTAACCCTAACCCCTAACCCTAAACCTCACCCTAACCCTAACCCTAACCTTATCCTAACCCTAACCCTAACCCTAACACTTACCTTTACCCTAACCCCAACCCTAACCCTAACCCTAGCCCTAAACCATAACCTAAACCTAACCCTAACCCCTACCCTTACCCTAACCCTAAACCTAACCCTAACCCTAACCCTAACCCTTACCCTAACCCTACCCCTAACCCTAACCCTAAAACTAAAACTTACCCTTACACTAAACATAACCCTAACCCTTACCCTAAACCTTACCCTTACCCTAACCCTAACTCTTATCCTTACCATAACCCTAACCATAATCCTAACCCTTAAACTTACCCTAACGCTAACCCTAACCCTTACCCTAACCCTAACCCTAACCCTAACACATCCCCTACCCTAACCCTAACCCTTAACGTAACCGTAAAAATAAACCTAAACCTAACCCTAATCCTAACCCTAACCCTTACCCTAAACCTAACCTTAACCCCAACACTAAACCTAACACTAACCCTATCCCTAACCCTAACCCTTACCCTAACCCTAAACCTAAACCTAACCATCACCCTAACCTTAACCCTAATCCTTACCCTTACCCTTACCCTAACCCTAACCCTAAACTTAACCCTAACCCTTACCCTAAACCTTACCCTTACCCTAACCCTAACTCTTACCCTTACCCTAACCCTAAACTAAACCTTACCCTAACCCTAATCCTAACCCTAACCCTTACCCTAACCCTAACCCTAAGCCTAATCCCTAACCCGAACCCTAAGCCTAACCCTAACCCTAACCATAACCCTTACCCTTACCCTAACCCTAAACCTGATCCTAAACCTAACCCTTACCCTTACCCTAACCCTAACCCTAACCCTGAACCTAAACATAACCCTAACATCAACCCTAAATCTTACCCTTACCCTAAGCCTAACACTAACCCTAACCCTAAACCTAACCCTAACCATAACCCTAACCCTTACCCTTACCCTAACCCTAAACCTAAACCTTACCCTAACCCTAATCCTAACCCTAACCCTTACACTAACCCTAACCATAAGCCTAATCCCTAACCCTAACCCTAAGCCTAACTCTAACCCTAACCCTAACCCTAACCCTAACCCTTACCCTTACCATAACCCTAACCCTAACCCTTACCCTATCCCTAACCCTAACCCTAACCTTAACCCTAACTCTAACCCTAACCCTAAAGCTAACCTTAACCGTAAACGTAACCCTAACCCTTGCACTTACCCTAACCCTAACCCTAAACCTAACACTAACCCTAACCCTAAACCTACCCCTAACCCTTACCCTTACCCTAACCCTAACCCTAAACCTAACCCTCCCCTAACCCTAAACCTAACCCAAACCTCTAATCCTAACCCTAACCCTAACCCTAACCCTAACCCCAAACCTAAACCTATCACTAACCCTAACCCTAACCCTAACCCTTACACTTACCCTAAACCTAAGCATAAACCTAACTCTAACCCTAAACCTAACCCTAACCCTAACACTTACCCTTACCCTAACCCTAACCCTAAACCTATTACTAACCCTAACACTAACCCTTACCCTTACCCTAACCCTAACCAGAAACTTAACACTAACCCTTACCCTAATCCTAACCCTAACCCTAACCCTAACCCTAAATTTAACCCTAACCCTAATCCTAACCCTAACCTTACCCTTACCCTAACCCTAACCCTAACCCTAACCCTAACCCTAACCATTACCCTGACCCTAACCCTAACCGTAACCCTAACCCTTAACCAAACACTAACCCTAACCCTAACCCTGACCCTAACCTTAACCCTAACCCTTAATCTTACCCTAATCGTAACCCTAACCCTAACCCTAACCCTAACCTGAACCCTTACGCTTACCCTAACCCTAACCCTAAATTAACCCCAACCCTAAACCTAATCGTAACCCTTATCCTTACCTTACACTAACCCTAACCTTGACCCTAACCTTAACCCTAACCCTAACCCTAACCCTAACCCTAACCCTTACTCTTACTATCACCCTAACCTAACGTTAACCCTAACCCTAACCCTAACCCTAACCCTTACCCTAACCCTAACCCTAACCCTAACCCTAACCTTAACCCTAACCCTTAATCTTACCCTAATCGTAACCCTAACCCTAACCCTAACCCTAACCTGAACCCTTACGCTTACTCTAACCCTAACCCTAAATTAACCCCAACCCTAAACCTAATCGTAACCCTTATCCTTACCTTACACTAACCCTAACCTTGACCCTAACCTTAACCCTAACCCTAACCCTTACCCTAACCCTAACCCTAAACCTAACCCTAACCCTTACTCTTACTATCACCCTAACCTAACGTTAACCCTAACCCTAACCCTAATCCTAACCCTAACCCTAACCCTAACCCTAGCCCTAAAACTTACCCTTACCCTAACCTAAACCTAACCCTAACACTAACCCTAACCCTAACCAATACACTTACCCTAACCCTAACCCTAAACCTAACCCTAAACCTTACCCTTACCCTAAACCTAACCCTCACCCTTACTCTAAACCTAACCCTAACCCTAACCCTAACCCTTCCTTACCTTAATCCTAACCCTAACCCTAACCTTTACGCTTAACCTAATGCTAACCCTAACCATATCCTTAACCCTAACTCTAACACATACCCTTACCCTAAGCCTAACCCTAACCCTAACCTTAACCCCAACCCTAAACCTAATCCTAACCTTAACCCTTACACTTACCCTAACCCTAACCCTAACCCTAACTCTAACCCTTACCCTAAACCTAACCCTAAACCTAATCCTAACCCTTACCCTAACCCTAACCCTTATCCTTACCCTAACCCTAAACCTAAACATAAACCTAACTCTAACCCTAATACTAACCCTTACACTTAACCTAACCCTAACCCTAAACCTAACCCTACCCCTTATCCTTACCCTAACCCTAACCCTAACCCTAACCCTCAACCTAACCCTTACCCAAACCTTAACCCTAACCCTTACCCTTACCCTAACCCTAACCCTAACCTTAACCCTAACCCTAACGTTAACCCCAACCCTTACCCTTACCCTAACCCTAACCCTAAACCTAACCCTAATCCTAAGCCTAACCTTAACCCTAAGCCTAACCCTTGCCCTTACCCTAACCCTAACCCTAAACCTAACCTAACCCTAACCCTAACGCTAACCCTAACCCTTACCCTTACCCTAACCTTAACCCTAAAACTAACCCTAACCCTAACCCTAACCCTTACCCTTACCGTAACCCTAACCCTAAATCTAACCCTAACGCTAACCCTAACCCTAACACCTAAACCTAACCCTATCCCTAACCCTTACCCTAACCCTAACCCAACCCTAACCGTAACACTTACCCTTACCCTAACCCTAACCCTTATCCTAACCCTAACCCTAACCCTAAACTTTTACCTAACCCTAACACTAAGCCTAACCCCTAACCCTAACCCTTACATTTACCCTAACCCTAACCCTAACCCTTACCCTTAACCTATCCCTAACCCTAACTCTAACACTAACCCTAAACCTAACCCTAACCCTTACCCTAACCCAAACCTAACCCTTACTCTAACCGTAAACCTAACCTCAATCTTAACCCTAACCCTAACACTAACCCTTACCCTTACACTAGCCCTAACCCTAAAACTACCCTTACCCTAACCCTTACCATAACCCTAACACTACCCCTTAACCTAACCCTAACCCTAACCCTAACCTCAACCTTAACCCAAATCCTAATCCTAACCCTAACTCTTACCCTTACCTTTATCCTAACCCTAACCCTAACCCTAACCCTAACCCTAACCCTAAACCTAACCAGAACCCTAACCCTAACTCTAACCTTAAACGTAACCCTAAACCTAACCCTAAACCTACCCCTTACCCTTACCCTGACCCTAACCCTAATCCTAACACTAACCCTAACGCTAACTGTAACCCTAATCCTAACACTTACCCTTACCCTAACCCTAACCCTTACCCTTACCCTAACCCTAACCCTAACCCTCACCCTTACCCGAACCATACCCTAACCCTAACCCCAACCCTTACCCTTACCCTAACCTCAACCTTAATCCAAAGCCTAACCCTAACCCTAACCCTTTCCATTACCCTTACCCTAAACCTAACCCTAACCCTAACCCTAACACATACCCTAACCCTACCCCTAACCCTACCCTTAACGCCAACCCTAAACCTAACCCTAACCCTAACCCTAACCCTTACCCTAACCCTAACCCTAACCCTAACCCTAACAGTAACACTTACCCTTACCCTAAACCTAACCTTTATCCTAATCCTCACCCTAACCCTATCCCTTATCCTAACCCTAACCCTAACCCTAACCCTTAACCTAACCCTAACATTAACCCTAACACCTAACCCTAACCCTTACCCTAACCCTAACCCTAACCCTAACACGAAACCTTACCCTTACTCTAACTCTAACCCTAACTCTAAACCTAAGCCTACCCCTAACCCTTACCCTTACCCAAACCCTAACCCTAACCGAACCCTTACCCTAACGCTAACCCTAACCCTTACCCAAACCCTAACCCTAATCCTAACCTCAACCTTAACCCTAACCCTAACCCTAACCCTAACCTTACCCTAACCCTAATCCTAACCCTAACCCTTACCCTAACCCTAACCCTAAGCCTAACCCTAACCTTAACCCTTACTCTAACCCTAACCCTAAACCTAACCTTAACCCTAAGCCTAACCCTTGCCCTTACCCTAACCCTAACCCTATACCTACCCTAACCCTAAACCTAACCCTAACCCTAACCCTAACACCTAAACCTAACCCTATCCCTAACCCTTACCCTAACCCTAACCCAACCCTAACCGTAACACTTACCCTTACCCTAACCCTAACCCTTATCCTAACCCTAACCCTAACACTAAACTTTTACCTAACCCTAACACTAACCATAACCCATAACCCTAACCCTTACATTAACCCTAACACTTACCATTACCCTATCCCTAACCCTAACTCTAACACTAACCCTAAACCTAACCCTAACCCTTACCCTAACCCAAACCTAACCCTTACTCTAAACCTAACCCTAACCTCAATCTTAACCCTAACCCTAACACTAACCCTTACCCTTACACTAGCCCTTACCCTAAATCTACCCTTACCCTAACCCTTGCCATAACCCTAACACTAACCCTTAACCTAAACCTAAACCTACCCTAACCCTAACTCTAACCCTTACCCTAAACCTAACCCTAAACCTAATCCTAACCCTAACCCTAACCCTAACCCTAACCCTAACCCTTATCCTTACCCTAACCCTAACCCTAAACATAAACCTAACCCTAACCCTAATCCTAAACCTTACACTTACCCTAACCCTAACCCTTACCCTTACCCTAACCCTAACCCTAAACCTAACCCTAATCCTAACCCTAACCTTAACCCTAAGCCTAACCCTTGCCCTTACCCTAACCCTAACCCTAAACCTAACCTAACCCTAAACCTAACCCTAACCCTAACCCTTACCCTTACCCTAACCCTAAACCTAAACCTAACCCTAACCCTAACCCTAACCCTAAGCTCAACCCTAACCCTAACCCTAACGCTAACCCTAACCCTTACCCTTACCCTAACCCTAACCCTAAAACTAACCCTAACCCTAACCCTAACCCTTACCCTTACCCTAACCCTAACCCTAAATCTAACCCTAACGCTAACCCTAACCCTAACACCTAAACCTAACCCTATCCCTAACCCTGACCCTAACCCTAACCCAACCCTAACCGTAACACTTACCCTTACCGTAACCCTAACCCTTATCCTAACCCTAACCCTAACCCTAAACATTTACCTAACCCTAACACTAAGCCTAACCCCTAACCCTAACCCTTACATTAACCCTAACCCTAACCCTAACCCTAACCCTTACCCTTAACCTATCCCTAACCCTAACTCTAACACTAACCCTAAACCTAACCCTAACCCTTACCCTAACCCAAACCTAACCCTTACTCTAACCGTAAACCTAACCTCAATCTTAATCCTAACCCTAACAATAACCCTTACCCTTACACTAGCCCTAACCCTAAAACTACCCTTACCCTAACCCTTACCATAACCCTAACACTAACCCTTAACCTAACCCTAACCCTAAACCTAACCTCAACCTTAACCCAAATCCTAATCCTAAACCTAACTCTTACCCTTACCTTTATCCTAACCCTAACCCTAACCCTAACCCTAACCCTAACCCTAAACCTAACCAGAACCCTAACCCTGACTCTAACCTTAAACGTAACCCTAAACCTAACCCTAAACCTACCCCTTACCCTTACCCTGACCCTAACCCTAATCCTAACACTAACCCTAACGCTAACCGTAACCCTAACCCTAACCCTTACCCTTACCCTAACCCTAACCCTTACCCTTACCCTAACCCTAACCCTAACCTTCACCCTTACCCTAACCATACCCTAACCCTAACCCCAACCCTTACCCTAACCCTAACCTCAACCTTAATCCAAAGCCTAACCCTAACCCTAACCCTTTCCCTTACCCTTATCCTAAACCTAACCCTAACCCTAACCCTAACACATACCCTAACCCTAACCCTAACCCTACCCTTAACCCCAACCCTAAACCTAACCCTAACCCTAACCCTAACCCTTACCCTAACCCTAACCCTAACCCTAACCCTAACAGTAGCACTTACCCTTACACTAAACCTAACCTTTATCCTAATCCTCATCCTAACCCTATCCCTTATCCTAACCCTAACCCTAACCCTAACCCTTAACCTAACCCTAACGTTAACCCTAACACCTATTCCTAACCCTTACCCTAACCCTAACCCTAACCCTAACACGAAACCTTACCCTTACTCTAACTCTAACCCTAACTCTAAACCTAAGCCTACCCCTAACCCTTACCCTTACCCAAACCCTAACCCTAACCGAACCCTTACCCTAACGCTAACCCTAACCCTTACCCAAACCCTAACCCTAATCCTAACCTCAACCTTAACCCTAACCCTAACCCTACCCGTACCCTAACCCTAACCCTAACCCTTACCCTAACCCTAACCCTAAGCCTAACCCCTAACCCTAACCCTACACCTACCCCTTACCCTTACCCTGACCCTAACCCTAATCCTAACACTAACCCTAACGCTAACCGTAACCTTAACCCTAACCCTTACCCTTACCCTAACCCTAACCCTAACCCTAACCTTAACCCTAACTCTAACCCTAACCCTAACCCTAACCTTAACCCTAAGCCTAACCCTTGCCCTTACCCTAACCCTAACCCTATACCTACCCTAACCCTAAACCTAACCCTAACCCTAACCCTAACACCTAAACCTAACCCTATCCCTAACCCTTACCCTAACCCTAACCCAACCCTAACCGTAACACTTACCCTTACCCTAACCCTAACCCTTATCCTAACCCTAACCCTAACACTAAACTTTTAACTAACCCTAACACTAACCCTAACCCATAACCCTAACCCTTACATTAACCCTAACACTTACCCTTACCCTATCCCTAAACCTAACTCTAACACTAACCCTAAACCTAACCCTAACCCTTACCCTAACCCAAACCTAACCCTTACTCTAACCCTAACCCTAACCTCAATCTTAACCCTAACCCTAACACTAACCCTTACCCTTACACTAGCCCTAACCCTAAAACTACCCTTACCCTAACCCTTACCATAACCCTAACACTAACCCTTACCCTTACCCTAACCCTAACCCTAACCCTAACTCTAACCCTTACCCTAAACCTAAACCTAAACCTAATCCTAACCATTACCCTAACCATAACCCTAACCCTTATCCTTACCCTAACCCTAAACCTAAACATAAACCTAACCCTAACCCTAATCCTAACCCTTACACTTACCCTAACCCTAACCCTTACCCTAACCCTAACCCT
Organism: Megascapheus bottae; assembly: GCA_024803745.1. Classification (NCBI taxonomy): domain Eukaryota; kingdom Metazoa; phylum Chordata; class Mammalia; order Rodentia; family Geomyidae; genus Megascapheus; species Megascapheus bottae. Next base: position 682,253 of record JANJXV010000343.1, read on the forward strand.
AAATCTAACCCTAACGCTAACCCTAACCCTAACACCTAAACCTAACCCTATCCCTAACCCTTACCCCAACCCTAACCCAACCCTAACCGTAACACTTACCCTTACCGTAACCCTAACCCTTATCCTAACCCTAACCCTAAACTTTTACCTAACCCTAACACTAAGCCTAACCCCTAACCCTAACCCTTACATTAACCCTAACCCTAACCCTAACCCTTACCCTTAACCTATCCCTAACCGTAACTCTAACACTAACGCTAAACCTAACCTAACCCTTACCCTAACCCAAACCTAACCCTTACTCTAACCGTAAACCTAACCTCAACCTTAATCCTAACCCTAACAATAACCCTTACCCTTACACTAGCCCTAACCCTAAAACTACCCTTACCCTAACCCTTACCATAACCCTAACACTAACCCTTAACCTAACCCTAACCCTAACCTCAACCTTAACTCAAATCCTAATCCTAACCCTAACTCTTACCCTTACCTTTATCCTAACCCTAACCCTAACCCTAACGCTAACCCTAAACCTAACCAGAACCCTAACCCTAACTCTAACCTTAAACGTAAACCTAAACCTAACCCTAAACCTACCCCTTACCCTTACCCTGACCCTAACCCTAATCCTAACACTAACCCTAATGCTAACCGTAACCCTAACCCTAACCCTTACCCTAACCCTTACCCTAACCCTAACCGTAACCCTAACCCTGACCCTTACACTTACCCTAACCCTAACCTTAACCCCAACCCTAAATCTAATCCTAAACCTAATCCTTACCATTACCCTAACCCTAACCCTAACGCTAACCCTAACCCTTACACTAACCCTAACCCTAACCCTAACCCTTACCCTTACCCTCACCCTAACCATAACCGTTACCCTAACCCTAACCCTAACCCTAACCCTTATCCGTACTTAAACCCTAACCCTAAACCTAACCCTAACCCTAACCCTAACCCTAAACCTAACCCTTACCCTTACTCTAACCCTAAGCCTAAAGCTAACCCTAACCCTTACCCTTACCCAAACCATAACCCTAACCCTAACCCTAACCCTAATCCTTACCCTTACCCTAACCCTTACCCAAACCCTAAAACTTACCCTTACCCTAAACCTAACCCTAACCCTAAGTCTAATCCTGACCCTTACCTTAACCCTAACTCTAACCCTAACCTTTACCCTTACCCTAACCCTAACCCTAACGCTAAACCTAACCTGAACTCTAACGCTATCCTAACCCTAACTCTTATACTTACCCTAACCCTAACCGTAACACTAACCCCAAAATGTAACCGTAACCCTACCCCTAACCCTAACACTTACCCTTACCCTAACCATAACCTTAATGGTAACCCTAACCTTAACCATAACCCTTACCCTAAACCTAACCCTAACCCTAACCCGAAGCCTTAACCAAACCCTAACCCTAACCCTAACCCTGACCCTAACCTTAACCCTAACCCTTAATAATACCCTAACACTAACCCTTACCCTAACCCTAACCGTAATCCTTACCCTAACTCTAACCCTAACCCTAACCCTTACCCTTTCCCTAACCCTAACCGTAACCCTAACCCTTACCCTAACCCTAAACCTAAACCTAACCCTAAACCAAACCCTAACCCTAAATTTAACCCTAAGCTTAATCCTAACCCTAACCTTACCCTTACCCTAATCCTAACCCTAATCCTAACCCTTACCCTTTCCCTAACCCTAACCCTAACCCTAACCCTTATCCAAACACTAAGCCTAACCCAAAACCTGAACCTAACCTTAACCCTAACCCTTAACCTTACCCTAATCGTAACCCTAACCCTAAACCTAACCCTTACCCTAACCCTAACCCTAACGCTAAACCTAACATGAACCCTAACCCTATCCCTAACCCTAACTCTTATACTTACCCTAACCCTAACCCTAAACCTAACCCTAACCCCTAAATCTAACCGTTACCCTTCCCCTAACCCAAACACTTACCCTTCCCCTAACCATAAACTTAATGGTACCCCTAACCCTAACCCTAACCCTTACCCTAACCAGAACCCTAACCCTAAACCTAACCCTAACACTTACCCTTACCCTAAGCCCTACCCTAACCCTAAGCCTAACCCTAAACCATAACCTAACCCTAAACCTAACCCTAAATTTAACCCTAACCCTAACCCTAAACCTTACCCTTACCCTCACCCTTACCCTAACCCTAAACCTAACCCTAACACTAACCCTAACCCTAACTCTAAACCTAAACCTAACCCTAACCCTAACACTAACCCTAACCCTTACCCTAACCCTAACCCTAACCCTAAACCTTACCCTAACTCTAACGCTAACTCTAACCATAACCTTAACCCTAATCCTAACCCTAACCCTTACCCTAACCCTAACCCTAACCCTAACACATACCCTTACCCTAACCCTAACCCTAACCGTAACCTTAACCCTAACCCTAACCCTAACCTTTACCCTAACCCTAACGCGAACCCTTACGCTTACCATAACCCTAACCCTAACCGTTACACTTACCCTCACCCTAACCTAAACTTAACCCTAACCCTAAACCTAATCCTAACCATAATCCTTACCTTACATTAACCATAAACCTGACCCTAACCCTAACCCTAACCCTAACCCTTACCCTAACCGTAACCCTAAACCTAACCCTAACCCTTACACTTACCCTCACCCTAACCTAACCTTAAGCCTAACTCTAACCCTAATCCTAACCCTAACCGTAACCCTTATCCTTACCCAAACCCTAACCCTAACCCTATCCCTAACCCTAAACCTAACCCTAAACCTAACCCTTACCCTTACCCTAAGCCTAACCCTAAACCTGACAATAACCCTTACTCTTAACCTAACCCCAACCCTAAACTTAACCCTAACCCTAACCTTAACCCTAACCCTAACCCTAACCCTAAACCAAACCCTAACACTAAACCTAACCCTTACCCTTATCGTAACCATAACCCTAAACCTAACCCTAACCCTTATCCTTACCCTAACCCTAAACCTAACCCTAAATCTAACCCTATCCCTAACCTTAACCCTAACCCTTACCCGTATCCTAAACCTAACCCTAACCCTAACCCTTACCCTTACCCTTAACCTAAACCTAACCCTAACCCTAAACCTTACCCTTACCCTAACCCTAACACTAACCCTTACCCTAACCCTAAACTTAACTCTAACCCTAACCCTTATCCTACCCCTTACCCTAACCCTAAACTTAACCCTAAACTTAACCCTAACCCTTAATCTTACCCTAACCCTAATCCTAACCCTAAATCTTACCCTTACCCTAACCCTAACACTAACCCTTACCCTAACCCTAACCCTAACTCTAACCCTAACCCTTACCCTAACCCTAACCCTAATCCTTACCCTAACCCTAACCCTAACCCAAACCCTAAACCTTACCCTTACCCTAAAACTAAACCTAACCCTAAGACTAAGCCTGACCCTTACCTCAACCCTAACTCTAACCCTAACCCTTACCCTTACCCTAACGCTAACCCTAACCCTAACCGTAAACCTAAACCTAAACCTAACACATACCCTTACCCTAAACCTAATCCTAGCCCCAACCCTAACCCTAACCCTAACCCTAAACCTAAACCTTACCTTTAACCTAAACCTAACCCTAACGCTTACCCTAACCCTAACCCTAACCCTAACCCTAAATCTTACCCTACCCTAACCCTAACCCTAACCCTAAACCTATTCCTAACCCTAACCCTAACCCTAACCCTTACCCTAACCCTAACCCTAATCCTAACCCTAACCCTTACCCTTACCCTAATCCTAACCCTAAACCTAAACCTAACCATCACCCTAACCTTAACCCTAATCCTTACCCTTACCCTAACCCTAACCCTAACCCTTAACTTTACCCTAACACTAACCCTAACCCCTAACCCTTACCCTAACCCTAACACTAACCCTAACCCCTAACCCTAAACCTCACCCTAACCCTAACCCTAACCTTATCCTAACCCTAACCCTAACCCTAACACTTACCTTTACCCTAACCCCAACCCTAACCCTAACCCTAGCCCTAAACCATAACCTAAACCTAACCCTAACCCCTACCCTTACCCTAACCCTAAACCTAACCCTAACCCTAACCCTAACCCTTACCCTAACCCTACCCCTAACCCTAACCCTAAAACTAAAACTTACCCTTACACTAAACATAACCCTAACCCTTACCCTAAACCTTACCCTTACCCTAACCCTAACTCTTATCCTTACCATAACCCTAACCATAATCCTAACCCTTAAACTTACCCTAACGCTAACCCTAACCCTTACCCTAACCCTAACCCTAACCCTAACACATCCCCTACCCTAACCCTAACCCTTAACGTAACCGTAAAAATAAACCTAAACCTAACCCTAATCCTAACCCTAACCCTTACCCTAAACCTAACCTTAACCCCAACACTAAACCTAACACTAACCCTATCCCTAACCCTAACCCTTACCCTAACCCTAAACCTAAACCTAACCATCACCCTAACCTTAACCCTAATCCTTACCCTTACCCTTACCCTAACCCTAACCCTAAACTTAACCCTAACCCTTACCCTAAACCTTACCCTTACCCTAACCCTAACTCTTACCCTTACCCTAACCCTAAACTAAACCTTACCCTAACCCTAATCCTAACCCTAACCCTTACCCTAACCCTAACCCTAAGCCTAATCCCTAACCCGAACCCTAAGCCTAACCCTAACCCTAACCATAACCCTTACCCTTACCCTAACCCTAAACCTGATCCTAAACCTAACCCTTACCCTTACCCTAACCCTAACCCTAACCCTGAACCTAAACATAACCCTAACATCAACCCTAAATCTTACCCTTACCCTAAGCCTAACACTAACCCTAACCCTAAACCTAACCCTAACCATAACCCTAACCCTTACCCTTACCCTAACCCTAAACCTAAACCTTACCCTAACCCTAATCCTAACCCTAACCCTTACACTAACCCTAACCATAAGCCTAATCCCTAACCCTAACCCTAAGCCTAACTCTAACCCTAACCCTAACCCTAACCCTAACCCTTACCCTTACCATAACCCTAACCCTAACCCTTACCCTATCCCTAACCCTAACCCTAACCTTAACCCTAACTCTAACCCTAACCCTAAAGCTAACCTTAACCGTAAACGTAACCCTAACCCTTGCACTTACCCTAACCCTAACCCTAAACCTAACACTAACCCTAACCCTAAACCTACCCCTAACCCTTACCCTTACCCTAACCCTAACCCTAAACCTAACCCTCCCCTAACCCTAAACCTAACCCAAACCTCTAATCCTAACCCTAACCCTAACCCTAACCCTAACCCCAAACCTAAACCTATCACTAACCCTAACCCTAACCCTAACCCTTACACTTACCCTAAACCTAAGCATAAACCTAACTCTAACCCTAAACCTAACCCTAACCCTAACACTTACCCTTACCCTAACCCTAACCCTAAACCTATTACTAACCCTAACACTAACCCTTACCCTTACCCTAACCCTAACCAGAAACTTAACACTAACCCTTACCCTAATCCTAACCCTAACCCTAACCCTAACCCTAAATTTAACCCTAACCCTAATCCTAACCCTAACCTTACCCTTACCCTAACCCTAACCCTAACCCTAACCCTAACCCTAACCATTACCCTGACCCTAACCCTAACCGTAACCCTAACCCTTAACCAAACACTAACCCTAACCCTAACCCTGACCCTAACCTTAACCCTAACCCTTAATCTTACCCTAATCGTAACCCTAACCCTAACCCTAACCCTAACCTGAACCCTTACGCTTACCCTAACCCTAACCCTAAATTAACCCCAACCCTAAACCTAATCGTAACCCTTATCCTTACCTTACACTAACCCTAACCTTGACCCTAACCTTAACCCTAACCCTAACCCTAACCCTAACCCTAACCCTTACTCTTACTATCACCCTAACCTAACGTTAACCCTAACCCTAACCCTAACCCTAACCCTTACCCTAACCCTAACCCTAACCCTAACCCTAACCTTAACCCTAACCCTTAATCTTACCCTAATCGTAACCCTAACCCTAACCCTAACCCTAACCTGAACCCTTACGCTTACTCTAACCCTAACCCTAAATTAACCCCAACCCTAAACCTAATCGTAACCCTTATCCTTACCTTACACTAACCCTAACCTTGACCCTAACCTTAACCCTAACCCTAACCCTTACCCTAACCCTAACCCTAAACCTAACCCTAACCCTTACTCTTACTATCACCCTAACCTAACGTTAACCCTAACCCTAACCCTAATCCTAACCCTAACCCTAACCCTAACCCTAGCCCTAAAACTTACCCTTACCCTAACCTAAACCTAACCCTAACACTAACCCTAACCCTAACCAATACACTTACCCTAACCCTAACCCTAAACCTAACCCTAAACCTTACCCTTACCCTAAACCTAACCCTCACCCTTACTCTAAACCTAACCCTAACCCTAACCCTAACCCTTCCTTACCTTAATCCTAACCCTAACCCTAACCTTTACGCTTAACCTAATGCTAACCCTAACCATATCCTTAACCCTAACTCTAACACATACCCTTACCCTAAGCCTAACCCTAACCCTAACCTTAACCCCAACCCTAAACCTAATCCTAACCTTAACCCTTACACTTACCCTAACCCTAACCCTAACCCTAACTCTAACCCTTACCCTAAACCTAACCCTAAACCTAATCCTAACCCTTACCCTAACCCTAACCCTTATCCTTACCCTAACCCTAAACCTAAACATAAACCTAACTCTAACCCTAATACTAACCCTTACACTTAACCTAACCCTAACCCTAAACCTAACCCTACCCCTTATCCTTACCCTAACCCTAACCCTAACCCTAACCCTCAACCTAACCCTTACCCAAACCTTAACCCTAACCCTTACCCTTACCCTAACCCTAACCCTAACCTTAACCCTAACCCTAACGTTAACCCCAACCCTTACCCTTACCCTAACCCTAACCCTAAACCTAACCCTAATCCTAAGCCTAACCTTAACCCTAAGCCTAACCCTTGCCCTTACCCTAACCCTAACCCTAAACCTAACCTAACCCTAACCCTAACGCTAACCCTAACCCTTACCCTTACCCTAACCTTAACCCTAAAACTAACCCTAACCCTAACCCTAACCCTTACCCTTACCGTAACCCTAACCCTAAATCTAACCCTAACGCTAACCCTAACCCTAACACCTAAACCTAACCCTATCCCTAACCCTTACCCTAACCCTAACCCAACCCTAACCGTAACACTTACCCTTACCCTAACCCTAACCCTTATCCTAACCCTAACCCTAACCCTAAACTTTTACCTAACCCTAACACTAAGCCTAACCCCTAACCCTAACCCTTACATTTACCCTAACCCTAACCCTAACCCTTACCCTTAACCTATCCCTAACCCTAACTCTAACACTAACCCTAAACCTAACCCTAACCCTTACCCTAACCCAAACCTAACCCTTACTCTAACCGTAAACCTAACCTCAATCTTAACCCTAACCCTAACACTAACCCTTACCCTTACACTAGCCCTAACCCTAAAACTACCCTTACCCTAACCCTTACCATAACCCTAACACTACCCCTTAACCTAACCCTAACCCTAACCCTAACCTCAACCTTAACCCAAATCCTAATCCTAACCCTAACTCTTACCCTTACCTTTATCCTAACCCTAACCCTAACCCTAACCCTAACCCTAACCCTAAACCTAACCAGAACCCTAACCCTAACTCTAACCTTAAACGTAACCCTAAACCTAACCCTAAACCTACCCCTTACCCTTACCCTGACCCTAACCCTAATCCTAACACTAACCCTAACGCTAACTGTAACCCTAATCCTAACACTTACCCTTACCCTAACCCTAACCCTTACCCTTACCCTAACCCTAACCCTAACCCTCACCCTTACCCGAACCATACCCTAACCCTAACCCCAACCCTTACCCTTACCCTAACCTCAACCTTAATCCAAAGCCTAACCCTAACCCTAACCCTTTCCATTACCCTTACCCTAAACCTAACCCTAACCCTAACCCTAACACATACCCTAACCCTACCCCTAACCCTACCCTTAACGCCAACCCTAAACCTAACCCTAACCCTAACCCTAACCCTTACCCTAACCCTAACCCTAACCCTAACCCTAACAGTAACACTTACCCTTACCCTAAACCTAACCTTTATCCTAATCCTCACCCTAACCCTATCCCTTATCCTAACCCTAACCCTAACCCTAACCCTTAACCTAACCCTAACATTAACCCTAACACCTAACCCTAACCCTTACCCTAACCCTAACCCTAACCCTAACACGAAACCTTACCCTTACTCTAACTCTAACCCTAACTCTAAACCTAAGCCTACCCCTAACCCTTACCCTTACCCAAACCCTAACCCTAACCGAACCCTTACCCTAACGCTAACCCTAACCCTTACCCAAACCCTAACCCTAATCCTAACCTCAACCTTAACCCTAACCCTAACCCTAACCCTAACCTTACCCTAACCCTAATCCTAACCCTAACCCTTACCCTAACCCTAACCCTAAGCCTAACCCCTAACCCTAACCCTAAACCTACCCCTTACCCTTACCCTGACCCTAACCCTAATTCTAACACTAACCCTAACGCTAACTGTAACCTTAACCCTAACCCTTACCCTTACCCTAACCCTAACCCTAACCCTAACCCTAACCTTAACCCTTACTCTAACCCTAACCCTAACCCTAACCTTAACCCTAAGCCTAACCCTTGCCCTTACCCTAACCCTAACCCTATACCTACCCTAACCCTAAACCTAACCCTAACCCTAACCCTAACACCTAAACCTAACCCTATCCCTAACCCTTACCCTAACCCTAACCCAACCCTAACCGTAACACTTACCCTTACCCTAACCCTAACCCTTATCCTAACCCTAACCCTAACACTAAACTTTTACCTAACCCTAACACTAACCATAACCCATAACCCTAACCCTTACATTAACCCTAACACTTACCATTACCCTATCCCTAACCCTAACTCTAACACTAACCCTAAACCTAACCCTAACCCTTACCCTAACCCAAACCTAACCCTTACTCTAAACCTAACCCTAACCTCAATCTTAACCCTAACCCTAACACTAACCCTTACCCTTACACTAGCCCTTACCCTAAATCTACCCTTACCCTAACCCTTGCCATAACCCTAACACTAACCCTTAACCTAAACCTAAACCTACCCTAACCCTAACTCTAACCCTTACCCTAAACCTAACCCTAAACCTAATCCTAACCCTAACCCTAACCCTAACCCTAACCCTAACCCTTATCCTTACCCTAACCCTAACCCTAAACATAAACCTAACCCTAACCCTAATCCTAAACCTTACACTTACCCTAACCCTAACCCTTACCCTTACCCTAACCCTAACCCTAAACCTAACCCTAATCCTAACCCTAACCTTAACCCTAAGCCTAACCCTTGCCCTTACCCTAACCCTAACCCTAAACCTAACCTAACCCTAACCCTAACCCTTACCCTTACCCTAACCCTAAACCTAAACCTAACCCTAACCCTAACCCTAACCCTAAGCTCAACCCTAACCCTAACCCTAACGCTAACCCTAACCCTTACCCTTACCCTAACCCTAACCCTAAAACTAACCCTAACCCTAACCCTAACCCTTACCCTTACCCTAACCCTAACCCTAAATCTAACCCTAACGCTAACCCTAACCCTAACACCTAAACCTAACCCTATCCCTAACCCTGACCCTAACCCTAACCCAACCCTAACCGTAACACTTACCCTTACCGTAACCCTAACCCTTATCCTAACCCTAACCCTAACCCTAAACATTTACCTAACCCTAACACTAAGCCTAACCCCTAACCCTAACCCTTACATTAACCCTAACCCTAACCCTAACCCTAACCCTTACCCTTAACCTATCCCTAACCCTAACTCTAACACTAACCCTAAACCTAACCCTAACCCTTACCCTAACCCAAACCTAACCCTTACTCTAACCGTAAACCTAACCTCAATCTTAATCCTAACCCTAACAATAACCCTTACCCTTACACTAGCCCTAACCCTAAAACTACCCTTACCCTAACCCTTACCATAACCCTAACACTAACCCTTAACCTAACCCTAACCCTAAACCTAACCTCAACCTTAACCCAAATCCTAATCCTAAACCTAACTCTTACCCTTACCTTTATCCTAACCCTAACCCTAACCCTAACCCTAACCCTAACCCTAAACCTAACCAGAACCCTAACCCTGACTCTAACCTTAAACGTAACCCTAAACCTAACCCTAAACCTACCCCTTACCCTTACCCTGACCCTAACCCTAATCCTAACACTAACCCTAACGCTAACCGTAACCCTAACCCTAACCCTTACCCTTACCCTAACCCTAACCCTTACCCTTACCCTAACCCTAACCCTAACCTTCACCCTTACCCTAACCATACCCTAACCCTAACCCCAACCCTTACCCTAACCCTAACCTCAACCTTAATCCAAAGCCTAACCCTAACCCTAACCCTTTCCCTTACCCTTATCCTAAACCTAACCCTAACCCTAACCCTAACACATACCCTAACCCTAACCCTAACCCTACCCTTAACCCCAACCCTAAACCTAACCCTAACCCTAACCCTAACCCTTACCCTAACCCTAACCCTAACCCTAACCCTAACAGTAGCACTTACCCTTACACTAAACCTAACCTTTATCCTAATCCTCATCCTAACCCTATCCCTTATCCTAACCCTAACCCTAACCCTAACCCTTAACCTAACCCTAACGTTAACCCTAACACCTATTCCTAACCCTTACCCTAACCCTAACCCTAACCCTAACACGAAACCTTACCCTTACTCTAACTCTAACCCTAACTCTAAACCTAAGCCTACCCCTAACCCTTACCCTTACCCAAACCCTAACCCTAACCGAACCCTTACCCTAACGCTAACCCTAACCCTTACCCAAACCCTAACCCTAATCCTAACCTCAACCTTAACCCTAACCCTAACCCTACCCGTACCCTAACCCTAACCCTAACCCTTACCCTAACCCTAACCCTAAGCCTAACCCCTAACCCTAACCCTACACCTACCCCTTACCCTTACCCTGACCCTAACCCTAATCCTAACACTAACCCTAACGCTAACCGTAACCTTAACCCTAACCCTTACCCTTACCCTAACCCTAACCCTAACCCTAACCTTAACCCTAACTCTAACCCTAACCCTAACCCTAACCTTAACCCTAAGCCTAACCCTTGCCCTTACCCTAACCCTAACCCTATACCTACCCTAACCCTAAACCTAACCCTAACCCTAACCCTAACACCTAAACCTAACCCTATCCCTAACCCTTACCCTAACCCTAACCCAACCCTAACCGTAACACTTACCCTTACCCTAACCCTAACCCTTATCCTAACCCTAACCCTAACACTAAACTTTTAACTAACCCTAACACTAACCCTAACCCATAACCCTAACCCTTACATTAACCCTAACACTTACCCTTACCCTATCCCTAAACCTAACTCTAACACTAACCCTAAACCTAACCCTAACCCTTACCCTAACCCAAACCTAACCCTTACTCTAACCCTAACCCTAACCTCAATCTTAACCCTAACCCTAACACTAACCCTTACCCTTACACTAGCCCTAACCCTAAAACTACCCTTACCCTAACCCTTACCATAACCCTAACACTAACCCTTACCCTTACCCTAACCCTAACCCTAACCCTAACTCTAACCCTTACCCTAAACCTAAACCTAAACCTAATCCTAACCATTACCCTAACCATAACCCTAACCCTTATCCTTACCCTAACCCTAAACCTAAACATAAACCTAACCCTAACCCTAATCCTAACCCTTACACTTACCCTAACCCTAACCCTTACCCTAACCCTAACCCTAAATCTAACCCTAACGCTAACCCTAACCCTAACACCTAAACCTAACCCTATCCCTAACCCTTACCCCAACCCTAACCCAACCCTAACCGTAACACTTACCCTTACCGTAACCCTAACCCTTATCCTAACCCTAACCCTAAACTTTTACCTAACCCTAACACTAAGCCTAACCCCTAACCCTAACCCTTACATTAACCCTAACCCTAACCCTAACCCTTACCCTTAACCTATCCCTAACCGTAACTCTAACACTAACGCTAAACCTAACCTAACCCTTACCCTAACCCAAACCTAACCCTTACTCTAACCGTAAACCTAACCTCAACCTTAATCCTAACCCTAACAATAACCCTTACCCTTACACTAGCCCTAACCCTAAAACTACCCTTACCCTAACCCTTACCATAACCCTAACACTAACCCTTAACCTAACCCTAACCCTAACCTCAACCTTAACTCAAATCCTAATCCTAACCCTAACTCTTACCCTTACCTTTATCCTAACCCTAACCCTAACCCTAACGCTAACCCTAAACCTAACCAGAACCCTAACCCTAACTCTAACCTTAAACGTAAACCTAAACCTAACCCTAAACCTACCCCTTACCCTTACCCTGACCCTAACCCTAATCCTAACACTAACCCTAATGCTAACCGTAACCCTAACCCTAACCCTTACCCTAACCCTTACCCTAACCCTAACCGTAACCCTAACCCTGACCCTTACACTTACCCTAACCCTAACCTTAACCCCAACCCTAAATCTAATCCTAAACCTAATCCTTACCATTACCCTAACCCTAACCCTAACGCTAACCCTAACCCTTACACTAACCCTAACCCTAACCCTAACCCTTACCCTTACCCTCACCCTAACCATAACCGTTACCCTAACCCTAACCCTAACCCTAACCCTTATCCGTACTTAAACCCTAACCCTAAACCTAACCCTAACCCTAACCCTAACCCTAAACCTAACCCTTACCCTTACTCTAACCCTAAGCCTAAAGCTAACCCTAACCCTTACCCTTACCCAAACCATAACCCTAACCCTAAACCTAACCCGAATCCTAAACCTAACCCTTACCCTTACCCTAACCCTAACCCTAAACCTAACCCTAAACCTTACCCTTACCCTAACCCTAACCCTAACCCTAAACCTAACCCTAACCCTAACCTTAACCCTAACCCTTACCCTTACCCTAAACCTAACACTAACCCTAACCCTAACCCTTATCCTAACCCAAACCCTAACCCTAAACCTTACCCTTACCCTAATCCTAACACTAACCCTTACCCTAACCCTAACCCTAACTCTAACCCTAACCCTTACCCTAACACTAACCCTAAACCAAACCCTAACCCTAACCCTTACCCTTACCCTAACCCTAACCCTAACCCCTATCCTAAACCTAACCTTAACCCTAACACTTACCCTAACCCTAACCCTAACCCTTAACCTTACCGTAACCCTAACCCTAAATTTAACCCCAAAACTAAACCGAACCCTAACCCTAACACTTACCCTAACCCAAACCCTAACCCTAACCCTTACCCTTACCCTAACCCTAACCCTAACCCTAACCCCTACCCTAAACCTAACCCTAAACCTAACACTCACCCTAACCCTAACCCTAAATTTAACCCCAAACCTAAACCTAACCCTAACCCTAACCCTTACCCTAACACTTACCCTAACCCTAACCCTAACCCTAACCCTTACACTAACCCTAACCCTAACCCTAACCCAAACACTTACCCTAAACCTAACCCTAACTATTACCCTAACCCTAACCCTAACCCTAACCGAACCCTTACCCTTTACCAAACCTAAACCTAATTCTAACCCTAACCCTAACCCTAACCCTTAACCTAACCCTAACCCTAACCCTAACCAAAACACTAAACCTAACACTTACCCTAACCCTAACCCTTACCCTAACACTTAACCTTACCCTAACCCTAACCTTAACCCCAACCCTAAACCTAACCCTAACCCTAACCCTTACCCTAACCCTAACCCTAACCCTAACCCTATTACTTACCCTTACCCTAACCCTAACCCTTATCCTAACCCTAACCCTAACCCTAATCCTGAACCTTAACCAAACCCTAACATTAACCGTAAACCCTAACCCTAACCCTTACCCTTACCCTTACCCTAACCCTAACCCTTGCCCTCACCCTTACCCTTACCCTTACCCTAACCCTAACCCTAACCCTTACCCTAACCCTAACCCTAACGCTTACCCTAAGGCTAACCCTAACCCTAACCTCAAACTCAACCCTAGCCCTAAACCTAACCCGAAACTCAACCTTAACCATAAACCTAACCTTAACCCTAAACCTTACCCTTACCCTAATCCTAACTCTAACCCTTACCCTAACCCTAACCCTAACCCTTACCCTAACCCTAACCCTAAACCTAACCCCTAACCCTAACCCTAAACCTAACTCTAACCCTAACCCTAAACCTAACACTAACCCCTAAGACTACCCTAACCCTAACCCTAAACCTTACCCTAACCCTAACCCTAACCCTAACCCTTACCCTAACCCTAACCCTAAACCTAACCCCTAACCTAAACCCTAAACCTAACCCTAACCTTAAACCTAACCCTTGCCCTTACTCTAACCCTAATCCTTCCTCTAACCCTTGCACTTAACCTAACACTAAGCCTAAACCTGACCCTAACCCTAACCATAACCCTTACCTAACATTAACCCTAAACCTAACCCTAAACCTAACCCTAACCCTAACCTTAACCCTAACCCTAACCCTACCCCTAACCCTAACCCTGACCCTTACCCTAACCCTAACCCTAAACCTAACCCTTACACTTAGACTAACCCTAACCCTAAACCTAACCCTAAACCTTATCCTTACCCTAACCCTAACCCTAAACCTAACCCTAACCTTAACCCTAACACTTACCCTTACCCTAACCCTAACCCTTATCCTAAGTTTAACACTTACCCTAAACCTAAAACTAACTCTAACCCTTACCCTTACCCTAACCATAACCCTAAACTTAACCATAACCATAACTGTAACCATACCCTTACACTAACCCTAACCCTAAACCTAAACCGAACCCTAACCCTATCCCTAACCCTAACTCTTATCCTTACCCTAACCCTAACCCTAAACCTAATACTAACCCTAACTCCTAACCCTACCCGTAACCCTAATCATAACCATAACCCTTACCATTACCCCAACCCTAACCCTAACCTTAATGCTAACCCTAAACCTAACCCTAACACTTACCCTAACTGTAACCCTAACCCTAATTCTTACCCTAACAATAAACCTAACCCTAAGCCTTACACTTTCCCTAACCCTAACGCTAACCCAAACCCTTACCCTTACCCTAACCCTAACCTAAAACTAACCCTAACCCTAACCTTAACCCTAACCCTAACCCTAACCCTAACCCTTACCCTTACCCTAACCCTAACCCTAACCCTAACCCTTAACCTAAACCTAACCTCAATTTTAACCCTAACCCTAACCCTAACCCTTACACTTAACCTAGCCCTAAACCTAAACCTCACCCTTACCCTAGCCCTTACCATAACCCTAACCCTAACCCTTAACACAAATCCTAATCCTAACCCTAACCCTTACACTTACCTTTCTCCTAACCCTAACCCTAACCCTAACCCTAACACTTACCCTAACCCTAACCCTAACCCTTACCCTTACACTAACCCTAAACCTAACACTTATCCTAACCCTAAACTTTATCCAAAACCTAACCCTAACCCTAACCGTAACCCTCAACCTAAGCCTAAACCTAACACTTCCTCTAACTCTAACCCTAACCTCAACCATAACCCTAACCCTAACCCTAACCCTTACCTTTACCTTAACCGTAACCCTAACCCTAACCCTTAACCTAACCCTAACCCTAACCCTAACCCTAATCCTAACGCTAACCCTTACCCTAACCCTAACCCTAATCCTAAACTCAAACTTAAACCTACCCCTACCCCTAACCCTAACCCTTACCCTTACCCTAACACTAAGCCTAACCCTGACCCTAACACTAACCCTAATCCTTACCCTAACCATAACCCTAACCCTAACCCTACACCTAACCCTTACCTTAACCCTAACCCTAAACCTAATCCTAACCCTTACCCTTACCCTAACCCTAATCCTAAACCTAAGCCTAACATTTACCCTTACCCTCACCCTAACCTTAACCCTAACCCTTACCCTAACCCTAACATGAACTCTAACCCATATCCTTACCCTAACCCTAACTCTAAACCTAACCCTAACCCTAAACCTAACCCTTACCCTTAGACTAACCCTAAACTTAACCTAAGCCTAAACCTTACACTTACCCTAACCCTAACTCTAACCCTAACTCTACCCTAACCTTAGCCCTAACCCTTACCCTTACCCTTACCCTAACCCTAACCTTAACCTTAACCATAACCATAACCCTAACCCTACCCCTTACCCTAACCATAACCCGAAACCTAACCCTATCCCTAAACCTAACTCTTATCCTTACCCTAAACTTAACCCTAAACCTACCACTAACCCTAACCCCTAACCCTAACTGTAAACCTAACCCTAACCCTAACCCTTACCCTTACCCTAACCCAAACCCTAAACTTAACGCTAACCCTAACCATAACCCTAACACTTGCCCTAAATCAAACCCTAATCCAAATCCTTACCCTAAAACTAAACCTTACCCTAAACCTTACCCTTTCCCTAACTCTAATTTTGACCCTAAAGCTAACCCTTACACTTACCGAAACCCTAACCCTAAACTAACCCTAACCCTAACCTTAACCCTAACCCTACCCTAACCCTAATCCTTACCCTAACCCTAACCGTAAAACTAACAATAAACCTAACACTAACCCTAACACCTAACCCTAACCCTAACCTTAACACTTACCCTAACCCTAACCCTAACCCTAACCCCAACCCTAACCCTTAACCGAACCCTAACACTAACCCTAACCCCTAACCCTAACCCTTACCCTAACCCTAACCCTAACCCTAACCCTTACCCTTACCCTAACCCTAACACTAACTCTAACGCTAACCTAACCCTAACCCTAACCCTTACCCTAAACTTAACCCTAACACTTACTCTAACCCTAACCATAAACTCAATCTTAACCCTAACCCTAACCCTAACCCATATCCTTACCCTAACCCTAACACTAACCCTCACCTTTTACCTAACCCTTACCCTAACCCTAACCCTAAACCTAACCCTAACCCTAACCTGAAACTTAACCCTAAACCTGACCGTAACCCTAACCCTTACCCTTACCCATACCCTAACAATAATAATAACCCTAACCCTAACCTTAACTCCAACCCTAAAACTAACCCTAACCCTAACCCTTACCCTAACCCTTACCCTTACCCTAACACTAACCCTCAACCTTACC
Source organism: Megascapheus bottae (assembly GCA_024803745.1). Lineage (NCBI taxonomy): Eukaryota > Metazoa > Chordata > Mammalia > Rodentia > Geomyidae > Megascapheus > Megascapheus bottae. Next base: position 699,717 of record JANJXV010000343.1, read on the forward strand.
CTAACCATTACACTAAACCTAAACCTAACCCTTATCCTAACCCTTACCCTAACCCTAACCTAACCCTAACCCTTACCCTTAGACTAACCATAACCTTAACCCTTACCCTTACCCTAATCCTAACCCTAACCCTAACTCTAACACTTACCCTAACCCTAACCCTAACATTAACCATAAACATAACCCTAACCCTAACCCTTACCCTAACCCTAAACCTAAACCTAACGCGAACCCTAAACCTATCCCTAACCCCAACTCTTATCTTTACCCTAACCTTAACCCTAAACCTAACACTAACCCTAACCCATAACCCTAACCGTTACCCTAACCCTAACCCTAACCCTAATCTTAACGCTAACCCTAACCCTAACCCTAACACTTACCTAACCCTAACCCTAACCCTAATTCTTACCCTAACCCTAAAATTAACCATAAACCTTACCCTTTCCCTAACCCTATGCCTAACCCTAACCCAAACCCTTACCCTTACCCTAACCCTAGCCCTAACCCTAACCCTAAACCTAACCCTAACCCTTACCCTAACCCTAACCCTAAGCCTTAACCTAAACCGAACCCTAACACTAACCTCAAACTTAACCCTAACCCTAACCCTAACACTAACCCTAACCCTTACCCTTACTCTAAAACCAAGCCTAACTCTAACGCTAACCCTAACCCTAACCCTAACCCTAAACCTAATCCTAACCCTAAACCTAACCCTAACCCTAACCCTAACCTCAAACTTAACCCTAACTCTAACCCTAACCCTAACCCTTACCCTTACGCTAACATTAAACCTAATCCTAAACCTAACCCTTACCCTAACCATAACCCTAATCCTAACCATAAACCTAACCCTAACCCTAACCTTAACCCTAAACCTAACCCTAAACCTAACCTAACACTTACCCTTACCCTAACCCTAACCCTAACCTTAACCCCAACCCTAAATCTAACCCTAACCCTAACCTTAACCCTTACCCTACACCTAACCCTTACCCTAACCATAAACCTAATCTTAACCCTAAACCTTACCCTTACCCTCACCCTAACCTTAACTCTAACAATTATCCTTACCCTAACCCTAACCCTAAACCTAACCTTAACCCTAAACCTAACCCTTACCCTTACCCTAACCCTCAACCTAACCCTAAACCTTACCCTTACCCTAACAGTAACCCCAACCCTAACCCTGACCATAACATTAACTCTAACCCTTATGCTTACCCTAACCCTAACCGTAATCCTAACCCTAACCCTAACACTTACCCTAACCCTAACCCTAACCCTAACCCTAACACATAACCTTACCCTAACCTAACCCTAACCCTAACCCTAACCCTAATCCGAATCCTAACCCTAACCCTAAGCATAACCCTAACCCTAACCCTAATCTTTAAACGTACCCTAACCCTTAACCTAACCTTAACCCAAACCCTAAACCTAACCCTAACCCTACCCTAACCCTTACCCTTACAATATCCCTAACCCTAAACCTAACCCTAACCCTAACTCTAACTATTACCCTAACCCTAACCCTAATCCTAACCCGAACCCTTACCCTTACTCTAACCCTAACCCTAACCCTAAACCTAAACCTTACTCTTACCCTACCACTAACCCTTACCATTACCATAACCCTAACCCTAACCCTTAAACTAACACTAACCCTAACCCTGAGCCTTACCCTAACCCTAACCCTAAGCCTAACCCCTAACCCTAACCCTAACCCTAACTCTAACCCTAACCCTAACCCTAACCCTTACCCTAACCCTAACCCTAACCCTTACCCTAACCCTAACCCTAACCCTAACCCTAAACTTAACCTTAACCCTAACCCTAACCCTTGCCCTTACCCTAACCCTAACCCTAAACCTAACACTAACCCTAACCCTAACCCTAACGCTAACCCTTACCCTTACCCTAACCCTAACGCTAAACCTAACCTCACCCTAACCCTAACCCTAACCCTAACCTCTAACCCTCACACTAAACCTAAACCTAATCCTTACCCTTATCCTAAACCCAACCCTAACAGTAACAATTACCCTTACCCTAAACCCTACACTAACCCTAACCCTAACCCTAACCCTTACCATAACCCTAACCCTAAACGTAACCCTTACCCTTACCCTTACCCTAACCATAAACCTAACCGTAACCCTAAGCCTAAACTTAGCCCTAACCCTAACCCTTGCCCTTATCCTAACCCTAACCCTAACTCTAACCCTAACCCTAAGCCTTACCCTAACCCTAACCCCAACCTCAAACTTAACCCTAATCCTAACCCTAAACCTTACCCTTACTCTAACACTAAGCCTAACTCTAACCCTAATCCTAACCCTTACCCTAACCATAACCATAATCCTAACCCTAATCCTAACCCTAACCCTAAACCTAACCCTATAACTAACCCTAACCTAACACTTATCCTTACTCTAACCCTAACCCTAACCTTAACTCCAACCCTAAACCTAACCCTAACCCTAATCCAAACCCTAACCCTAACCCTAACCCTAAACCTTACCCTAACCCTAACCCTAATCTTAACCCTAACACTTACCCTAACCTCACCCTAACCTTAACCCTAACCCTAAACCTAACCTTCACTCTAACATTTATCCTTGCCCTAAGCCTAACCCTAAACCTAACCCTTACCCTTACCCTTACCCTAAACCTAACCCTAACCCTAAACCTAACACTTACCCAAAACTTAACCCTAACCCTTTCCCTTACCCTAACCCTAACCCTAACCCTAACCCTAAAAATAACCTTAACTCTAACCCTAACCCTAACCCTAACCCTAACTCTAACCCTTACCCTTACCCTAACCCTAACCCTAAACCTAACCCTAACCCTAACCCTAACCCTAACCTTAACCCTAAGCCTAACCCTTGCCCTTACCCTAACCCTAACCCTAAACCTACCCTAACCCTAAACCTAACCCTAACCCCAACCCTTAACCTTACCCTAAACCTAAACCTAAGCCTAACCCTAACCCTAACCCTAACCCTAACCCTAACCCTAAGCTCAACCCTAACCCTAACCCTAATGCTAATCCTAACCATTACCCTTACCCTAACCCTAACCCTAAAACTAACCCTAAACCTAGCCCTAACCCTTACCCTTACCCTAACCCTAACCCTAATCCTAACCCTAACGCTAACCCTAACCGTAACACTTAAACCTAACCCTATCCCTAACCCTTACCCTAACCCTAACGCAACCCTAACCGTAAAACTTACCCTTACCCTAACCCTAACCCTTATCATAAGCCTAACCCTAACCCTAAACCTTTACCTAACCCTAACACTAACCCTAACCCTTACATTAACCCTAACTCTAAACCTAACGCGTACCCTTACCCTAACCCTAACCCTAACTCTAACACGAACCCTAAACCTAACCCTAACCCTTACCCTAACCCAAACCTAACCCTTACTCTAACCCTAACCCTAACCTCAATCTTAACCCTAACCCTAAACCTAACCCTTACCCTTACCCTAGCCCTAACCCTAAACCTAACCATTACCCTAACCCTTACCATAACCCTAACACTAACCCTTAACCTAACCCTAACCCTAACCCTAACCTCAACCTTAACCCAAATCCTAATCCTAACCCTAACCCTTACCCTTAACTTTATCCTAACCCTAAACCTAACTCTAACACTTACCCTAACCCTAACACTTACACTTACCCTACCCCTAACCCTAATGTTAACCCCAACCATAAACCTAACCCTAACCCTAAACTTAACCCTTACCCTAACCCTAACCCTACCACTTACCCTTACCCTAACCCTAACCCTAACCCTTAACCTAAACCTAACCATAACCCTAACCGTAACCCTTATCCTAACCCTAATATTAACCCTAACCCTTAACCCTAACCCTTACCCAAACCCTAACCCTAACCCTAACACTTACCCTTACTCTAACCCTAACACTAACTCTAACCCTAACCCTAAACCTAACCCTTATCCTAAGCCTAACCCTATCCCTTCCTCTAACTCTAACCCTAACCCTAACCCTAACCCTAACACTAACCCTTAACCTTACCCTAACCCTAAACCTAACCCTAACCCTTACCCTAGCCCTAACCCTAACCCTTACCCTAACCATAATCCTAAACCTAACACTAACCCTTACCCTTACCCTAACCCTAACCCTAAAACTAAGCCTAACCCTTACCCTTACCCTACCCTAACCTTAACCCTAAACCTTACCCTAATCCTAACTTGAACTCTAACCCATATCCTTACCCTAACCATAACTCTAAACCTAACCCTAACCCTAAACCTAACCCTTACCCTTAGAATAAACCTAACCCTTAACCTAACCCTAAACCTTACCCTTACCCTAACCCTTACCCTAACCCTAACCCTAACCCTACCCTAACCTTAAACCTAACCCTTACCCTTACCCTTACCCTAACCCTAACTCTAACACTTACCCTAACCCTAACAATAACCGTAACCCTAACCCTTACCCTTACCCTAACCCTAACCCTAACGTTAACCATAACCATAACCCTAACCCTACCCCTTACCCTAACCCTAACCCGAAACCTAACCCTATTTGTAACCCTAACTGTTATCCTTACCCTAACCCTAAACCTAAACGTAACACTAACCCTAACCCCTAACCCTAACTGTAACCCTAACCCTAACCCTAACCCTTACCCTTACCCTAACCCTAACCCTAAACTTAACGCTAACCCTAACCCTAACCCTAACACGTGCCCTAAATCTAACAATAATCCTAATCCTTACCATAAAACTAAACCTTACCTAAACCTTACCCTTTCCCTAACTCTAACTTTAAGCCTCAAGCTAACCCTTACCCTTACCATAACCCTAACCCTAACCTAACGCTAACCCTAACCCTAACCTTAACCATAAGCCTAACCCTAACCCTAATCCTTACCCTAACCCTAACCGTAAAACTAACCATAAGCCTAACCCTAACACTAACACCTAAACCTAACCCGAACCCTAACCCTTACGCTAACCATAACCCTAACCCTAACCCTAATACTTACACATACCCTAACCCTTATCCTAACCCTAACCCTAAAAATAACCCCAAATCTAACACTTAACCGAACCCTAACACTAACCCTAACCCTTAACACTAACCCTTAGCCTAACCCTAACCCTAACCCTTACCCTTACCCTAACCCTAACACTAACTCTAACCCTAACCTAACCCTAACACTTACCCTAACCCTTACCCTAACCATAACCCTAACACTTACTCTAACCCTAACCCTAAATTCAATCTTAACCCTAACCCTAACCCTAACCCATATCCTTACCCTAACCCTAACACTAACCCTCACCCTTAACCTAACCCTTACCCTAAACCTAACCCTAAACCTACCCCTAAACCTAACCTCAACCTTAACCCTAAGCCTGACCATAACCCTAACCCTTACCCTTACCCTTACCGTAACAATAAACCTAACCCTAACCCTAATCTAACACTTACACTAACCCTAACCCTAACCCTAACACTTACCCTTACCATAACCCTAAACTTAACCTTAACCCCAACCCTAAAACTAACCCTAACCCTAACCCTAACCCTTACCGTAACCCTAAACCTTACCCTAACCCTAACCCTAACCTCAATCTTAACCCTAACCCAACCCTAACCCTTACCCTTACCCTAACACTAACTCTCACTCTTACCCTAACCATTACCCTAAACCTAAACATAACCCTTATCCTAACCCTAACCCTAACCCTAACCTCAACCTTAACCCTAACCCTAACCCTTAACCTAACCCTAACATTAACCCAGCCCCTAATCCTAACCCTTACTTAACCCTAACCCTAACCCTTACCCTTAGACTAACCATAACCCTAACCCTTACCCTTACCCTTACCCTAACCCTAACCCTAACACTAACTCTAACACTTAACCTAACCCTAACCCTAACCCTAAACCTTACCTTTACCCTAACCCTAACCCTAACCTTAACCATAAACATAACCCTAACCCTACCCCTTACACTAACCCTAACCCTAAACCTAACCCTAACCCTAACCCTAATTCATACCCTAACCCTAAACCTAACCATAAACCTTACCCTTTCCCTAACCCTATTCCTAACCCTAACCCAAACCCTTACCGTTACCCTAACCCTAGCCCTAACTCTAACTCTAACCCTAAATCTAACCCTAACTTAACAGTAAACCTAAGCCTAACCCTAAACCTACTCCTTACCCTCTCCCTAACCCTAACCATAAAACTAACCCTAACCCTAACCCTAACCCTTACCCTTAACCTAACCCTAACCCTAACCCTAACCCTAATCCTAACCCTAACTCCTAACCCTAACCCTAACCCTAAGCCTCACCCTTACCCTAAACCTTACCCTAACCCTTATCCTAAAACTTACCCTAACCCTAACACTAACCCTAACCTCAACGTTAACCCTAAGCCTAATTGTAACCCTAACAGAAACCCTAACACTTACCCTTACCCTAACCCTTATCCTAAACCTAACCTTAACCCTAACCCTAACCCTAACCCTAACATTAACCCTAACCCCTATCACTAACCCTTACCTTTACCCTTACCCTAAACCTAACCCTTACCCTTACCCTAACCCTAACACTAACACTAAACCTTACCCTAACCCTAACCCTAACCCTAACTCTAAACCTAACCCTAACCCTTACCCTTACTCTAACACTAAGCCTAACCTTAATCCTAAACCTAACCCTAACCCTTAGCCTAATCCTAACCCTAAACCTAATCCTAAACCTAACCCTAACCCTAACCCTAAACTCAACCTTAACCCTAAACCTAACCCTAACCCTAACCCTTACCCTTACCCTAACACTAAACCTAACCCTAACCATAACCCTAACCTTAACCCTAACCATAACCATAACCCTAATCCTAACCCTAAACCTAACCCTAACCCTAACCCTAACCCTAACCCTTACCTTACCCTAAACCTAACCCTAAAACTAACCCTAACCCTAACCCTTACCCTTACCCTTAACCTAACCCTAACCCTAAACCTAACCCTAACCCTAAACCTAACCCTACCACCTAAACCTAACCCTAACCCTAAACCTTACCTTAATCATAACCCTAACCCTAACCCTAACACTTACACTTACCCTAACCCTAACCCTTTCCTAACCCTAACCCTAACCCTAACCCTAAACGTAACCCTTAACCTAACCCTAACACTAAGCCTAATCCCTAACCCTAGCCCTTACCCTAACCCTAACCCTAATCCTAATCCTTACCCTTACCCTAACCCTAACCGTAACTCTAACCGAAACCTAACCCTAACCCTTACCCTAACCTTAACCCTAACCCTTACCTCAAACTTTACCCTAACCCTAACTCTAACCCTAACCCTTACCCTTACTCTAACACTAAGCCTAATCCTAACCCTAACCCTAAACCTAACACATAACCTTACCCTAACTCTAACCCTAACCCTTACCCTAACCCTAACCCTAACCCTAACCCCTAACCCTAACCCTAAACCTAACTCTAACCCTAACCCTAATAATAACCCTAATCCTAACCCTTACCCTAACCCTAACCCTAACCCTTACCCTAACCCTAACCCTAAACCTAACCCTAACCCTATCCCTAACCCTAACTCTTATCCTTAACCTAACCCTAAACCTAACAATATCCCTAACCCCTAACCCTAACTGTAACCCTAACCCTACCCCTAACCCTTACCCTTACCCTAACCCTAACCCTAACCATAAACTTAACGCTAAGCCTAACCCTAACCCCAAA